>JAQBSW010001617.1:0-127779 GCA_029291075.1 Eudiplozoon nipponicum
TTTGACTTAACCTGTTATTAAGAAAATGAGGTGGAAACAAGAACATTAAAATATGAAAATATAAAAACTTGTGACGCTGGATGAAATGAAGATGGCAGACGCCAATATTTTCAAGTAACTAAACAACTGGAACTCAGCCTGTGCTAGTCACAACACAGATCAGGCAAATTTGATAAATTCAGATTCGCAATTATTCATTCTTTTCAACGTTTTACTTTATAACTGTTAGTATCTGAGAAATAGGCATAAGATGATTTAGCTGGTAGTCGTATTCAATTTTAATTCTTCTTTTCAATAATATTCAAATTTAAATAAATATTACATTTTGGAGTAAAATCTAAATAAATCTAACTAGTGTTGCGATAAAAAATATGGTGTTTATAATAAATTTGTCATTCAATCATCTGCATTTGTGGCATATAAAAGAGAAGTTATATATATAATCCATGCTAAAAGATCAGGCAAGTGACAATATTTTTTTATTCACATACTAACACTTGATAACACCGAGATCAGACAAAAACTTTTGGACAATACATGAAGAATTCCAAATAAGATCTAAACCGATCAACGTGATAAAATGCCTTTAATACATTATATAATTCTTAGTATATAATGACAAATGTATATATATATATATATATATATATATATATATATATATATAATTGGGCAGGTGTTTATATCAAATCGCAACCTTGATTTAAATAATTGTTATCACCGCCTGCACAATTTATGTTCGTTTAAGCATAATGTAAGTTACGTCATATCTTAATCAAAATTTCCTAAAAATGTTTGATCCGAAATTTTTTTCAATTGAATATTTGTTACATTTCCCTTTTATACCAATCGTGATTTAATGTTTCATTTTACAAATTCAATTCAAATGTGTAAGCATGTGATTAACAGACTTTGACGTGAGACATACCATACAAAAACGCAGAAAAATATTTTGCATAAGATAATTTATACTTATTTTTTATATTTCCAACAATGTGTAATACAAACTTTTAGATAATATGTGCTATTATGTTATTTGTGTGGTAGTCGAATTTGAATAGCCGCATTTATTGACATAGGGCAAACAAGTAATCAAAAATTCTGTCAAGAAATCTTAAAAAATTGTCGTGTGCACTTTAAAGAAAGTTTTGAAACTATGCTAGTTTTAAACTTGTTCTTTATTTAACTAAATGTACATTGGTTGCGCGGGCGGTGATAAAAATTACTTTAATTTTGGTTGCAATCTTGAAATAAAAACCTGACCCATTATACGGATAAATTTATGTACATAATGGGTCAGATGTTTATATGAAGATCACAACATTGATTAAATTAAATGTTCTTTGTTTATTTCTTCGTTTATATGCACTATCATACGAATTTGCGCCAAAACCTTTGCTCATACGGTAAAAGTTACCTTGATGTCTTGATATATATGGTACTTATTAGCTCTTGAAAAGAACAGTAAATTTCAACTAATTTCTGGCACACCGCAACCAGTAGGAAGCGGAAATAATTAATATTGACATAATTTTAGAAAATAAATTAATAGATTCAAAATGAAAATTGAAGCAAAGATTTCAATGTGAAAATTTATTGCAGTTCATAAAAGTGAATACCGATGAATATAAATATTTACGTGCATGATAATCGTGGAACTTTGAAAAAACTGTTTTACATAATTCTACAGAGTATAAGCACTATGTTATAGTTATTATATAAAAGGTACCAAAACTCTAACCTAATTTACAATAGAAAAATATAAACGGAAACGATACTATTCGCCCTGTGCGCTAAACGGTCGACTTTGCTGATAAATTGTTACGATGCTTAAATTTCTTCAAGAAGATCATGAATGCCGTTCAGTGTTTGCTTGAAAAACATATTTTGCATGACTTGAATGTAGGAATCAAATTTTGATCTATTGTCGTTTTGTTGGAGAATGATATAAATTTAGCCTTGACTATTCAAAAATCGCTTTAAACAAATTGATTTCTTAACCTTACTATAGACATTTCACAGAACTGCTGTTGGGCCCTATAGTTCCCTGAATTTATTTGAATAATTTTTGCCTTATTTCAAAACGGCAAATTAAAGTTTTGCGGTGTATATTTAAAAATGTATTCGAGATGTTTAGATTATAGATTGTTAATAGGGCATTATATTTCAAAGTTATAGTAAGCGGTTATCCCAACGCTTCCAAAATAAATATAGACCATTGTGCATTAGTAATCTAGTTTATTAAACAAATTACTTAAAACATGGTGCATAGGAAGGCGTTTTGAGGCATAAACTACTTGGTTGATCAATAAAGTTGGTGCACTTTCGAACAATGGTTGTTCCAGTACGTTTTGAAAATTAAAAGAGCCAAAAATATTTTAAACCGCCGTGGTGATTCTCATTTCGATATAATAATTTATTCCCAGATTTCTGATAGAACAGGATATCGAGAAACATCTATACAATTTCTGTTACTTTCTTGATTAACTGTAGTATTATAATGGTACTTCCAACTCTAGAAGGACTCAAATACGTACATATTCATATTAATATTCCTATTATATAACATAAACATTTTGCTTAAGAAGAGAAGTATCACTAACGTAAGAGACAAATTAAGGCCAAGAGGCACAGGGATTTGTCAGAAATTCGGTTAAAGTTTTAATTATATTTATTCTTATTTTCCTATTCATTTAGTAAGATAACTTTTAATATTTTTTGTCTCGGCAGACAAGATTTCAAATGACGAGAGAAAAAAATCAATTGAATTAGACATTGTAGAGTTAGTGAGAAAATACTCAAAAGGCTTGAAACTATGCTTTCAGATTACCTAATGACGCGCTAAACACATTCAATAATTTTATTCAACCCTTGAGCATGTTGACACTTTTGCCAATGATCTAACTGCTATCAAATTGATATATTTGTTGTCTTCCACAAATATTATTGTGCAATTAATAGTAGTGAATATTTTGCTCTTACAAAATTTTGTTAAATTTTATATAAGCTTTTCACAATAAGATTATATATATATATATATATAATATTGTATGCAAGTAAAAAGTAAGAAATTCATTATATGTGTTTTCTGCAAGAACAAAACTTTCACAATATATCGATAATTCAGGCCTCTTATTTTGAATACTGAATAAAGGAAAAACCAGTATAATTGATGGGATGCGTTGCTATACTTTGCAATGCTTACTTCATACCAGTGACAAATATGTCTGTGTATAATTTGAGCAAATAATTTTATAGCCATGGATGCTTTTAAATCCCGCCAACATAAGTTAATTTGATATCTCTTTCATAATTGTCATGACGTGTGTCTTATAATGAGAGGTCACGACAGGCTAGTTTTGCACATTTTGGAAGCGACACTAAAGACATTCTACATAAAACGACTATTAGTAAAGCTTTTTGCTATAGGACCTCAAAATTCAGGCGAAGTGCGGTACCTATGCTAAATGTTATATAAATTATAAGTCTAAACAATTGGTCGTAGAGTCGATTCCCGCCAACAGAAGTTTTGTGTATCATGAAATGTTCCATAGTGAGGACAAAAAATTGTCACGCATTCGTTATTTAACGAAACGTTTAGATTATTCAAAAACTTTATCTACATACAAGTTTATAGCTGTTGTTCAAGATTTTAATTTTTTCCTAATTGACTTGGAATTTTCTGTTTTTAAATAATTATTATGCTCCTTTAAGCTTTTCTATTGATAACAACAAATGACATTAAGAATTCAAATAAACGTGTTTGATATTAAAGCACATTATATAACTTTTAAGTTAAATATATTGGATTGGGTAATCACAGTTGCACTTGAATTATATTGCTTAGAAAAAATTTTGTAGTGGGAAAATATTTATTTGGTAATTGCATAAAGCAAGATAAATTTAATTATTATGGAGAAAATAGTAATTATAATAATTCATAGATGTAGAATGGTTACAACAGGGAAAAGTATTTTATAAAAAAATTCAATTTCCACGGTAAAATTTAAAATAATTAGGATGCAGTATTTTTCAAATTTAGCTCTCCTTACTAAGGCAACCTCGAAAAATAAATAAAAATTTATAGAGTTTGTGTTACATATGACTTTTTTATCGCTTCAATTTTAAAACTTTTAGTATATTAACATATATTGTGCAAGTCTTGGCCTAAATTTTTATTCAAACAAGAAGTAATTACAGAAACGTTTCTGCATTAAATTGAGCTTTACATAGGAAATAAATTCGTACTATTCCATGCATATCGAGAAAAAATAATTTGAAACATGAAATGTAATGTTCTACCGTAATAGGATTCGCAATTACAAATTTATATATATACATATATAAATATATATATGTTTATATATATATATAATGTCAGTATAAACTATGCATTACATCAAATAATTTAACAAATTTATTCAATATACCGATGTTAATTGTTTCGAGAACACTTCAAGTACTTTCTAGAATTTTTCGTGAAATGGATACGAACCAGAGTACATTTTTTTGGAGACTGGTATTCAACACGCGGCGGCAACCGTGTCGTTTACTAGATGTAATTTTGTCTTACAAGTTGTTATACGATTTCACATCGCATGTTGTAAGCGGCTCATGCAAACACTTTGGATAGAGTCCCAGATTCTGATATAAATTTGACCCGTTTCGAGACCTGTCTGCAAAAATTTCCAGACAGTATTTATGGAGTTTCAGATAAGGATGTAATGAGTCTACTGAATAAATTTCCTTCGCTACCTGATGCTATTTTTATTTTGCACTTATAAAGTATATACAATGCAAATACTTCCATGAGATTAAAAATCGAAATAATTCATCACGAGACTTTTTAGCTTGGTTGAAATGCTTGTGATGTACTGTGGACTGACGAAGTATACTGGTAATTGTATCCGAAATATCTTTACAAAGGAAACAACTTAACAAATATATATTATATATATATATGTGTGTATATATAAACACAATTATTTTACATAATAAACATTTATTCGAGTTAAATCTACAAACGTTACACCATGATTACAGAATTTGCGACTGACCAGAAATTAATAAAACCAGCGATAATATAATATTTACTGGAAAAACCTGTCCGTCCGTTGCAATTCAGTAAATGACGCACTTCATCAATGCATTTAAAAAAATATTGAATCGTGATTAACTAGTGATAAGAAATCAAAAGAAATACTTTATTAATATGGAAGTAAGTAACTTAGCCCAGATAAGCCGAAACACATGTCGAGCTACTTCATCTTAAAAAACCAATCTAATAAAGTGCCACTGGTATGGTTGGTAGATATTAAGGTATATAAAAAACATCAATTTATACAAGCGATATTTATCTACCCAAAATATCGCACTGCATATGACGGGATGTAGCAATAAGCGGACAAACGAAATTGTTCCTACACACATTTTTGGCAATGAGTATTCCAGTATTATGAATAATCAACAGTCTCATTCTTTTCCTAATAGAAATATTCAATATTCATAGAACATTTTTGGCTTGCTCGTGGGTAGATAATTTTACAGTTAACCAACATTTTTATATAATACATTCTTGAAGAAATTGTCAGATTATGAAAATTTATAAATGCTTCGGAAAATTAATTTTTCTTTACAAATCACGTGACATATTAAAATTATATATCTCATAAATAATACAAAATGAGGCTGAAATAATATAATATATGGTCAAATTGGATAAATTCGTAAAAATAAATAATTGTATCACAGAACTCAATTGGATGAACAAAGAAATGCATAAACGAATCTATAATAGAAATCCTACTTGTAAAATCCTTAAAGATAGACATAGACTGCCTGCGAAATTTAGACACACGTATTCCCTATAAGCTGTCATCAAATTCAATAGACTGAAATGCCCACAAATCTTATGTAAATTTAAATTTCAACGATTTATGCTGTGCTGTATTTTAATCTAAATGAACATCAATTGCTTACTGTTCAACTAATTGGGCCAACAATCTTCCCATAGCTGTCATTAATAGATTGAAACTAAATCAATTATGTAAAATTCTTCTAAAGCATGCATTGCTTAATATAAAATGAAAATACTTTTAGCTTGTGTACTTTAGAATCTAATTGATAATTTGATCAAGTGACATACTTGTGGAGAATTAAAATTTCGATAGCTTGGAGCTAAGACATATTGGTACTTAGATTATAACGTCTATTACGTTTTTAGCCAGGCACCTTGGCTGCAATATTTCTATTGTGTTAAATAACCATAGTCACCCAATTTATCAACAGTGCATAAATTTTAGGGAAAATGTTTCAGTGGCGCAAGCAGATTCTAAATGTTATCTTGAAGAGTATTATCATAAATTACGGCAGGCTGACGCTGCGTGGATCGTTCATTTGAAGCACAATTATGCACAGTTGTGTTAAAATTAATTCTACATGAAATTATTTCATTAATTTTATGAAGTGAATTAGATAAACATCATTTACCGGATCGCTTATGGTCCAATGCAACGTATCGCCTGTAAACATTCGCCTTGAAATAATGGAAAAAGCGACAGCTGCCAAATGAAATAAGTTCACAAAAATATAACATTTAATTTAATGAAAGCAGATTCACTTGAATTATTAATACAGAATTAATATAGATAGGCGTGTAATATTAAAGTTTTTTAAAGTCATGTATGCTCATAGTAGGCGTTTAAAACAAATAAATTAAATTAAACATTATTTGATTGCGCGGATGGTAGTAACAATTCTTTAAATCAAGTTTGCGAGCTTCAAGTAAACATCAATCCCATTGTATTTAACCAGTCGTCGGAAAACATAGTTTTTACTATGTTGTTTGACGACCGGTTAAATAAAATGCGATTGGTGTTTACTTAGAGCTCGCAAACTTGATTTAAAGCAATACATTATATAGTCAATATTGTCTACGCTACCCATTTTGTTTTTAATTTCATACATGCACACGAGTGGTGTACTGATTCTCGGAATTATTTACTCTCAAACTGATTATATTTTAGTGATATTTCTGTAGCCATAAAGCGCTTCAAGTTTAATCATGAACATGTTGCCAAAAAATATACTTTTAAATTTCGTTTTGGTAATGAAACAGGGTATGGTAAAGAAATTTTTTGAGGCGCAACAAACGACTTGTATAGATACATTTGGCTTGAGCGCACTAATTAAATGAAAATTATAAAAATACTAATTTGTTTATCTCGTTCATCTTTCATACGCTTTGTTTTCGCGGAAATTTAACACGACTACTTCAGATTAAAACTTAACTGATTAAGAAATTCGTCGCAAAATATGCAACAGCTGTCATCTTTCTTAATTTGTCAAATTTTCAAGAAGAATATCATAGTTTAGAGATATTCTTCCAGAGTTTTTAAAGCCTCAATTTTCCTTAAATTTAATAATGATTTTAATCCAATCCGGTTATTTATTCATTAAATTATTAACATTTTTTGAACTGAAAGTTGATATAGTATTATATATATATATAATTCAACGTTGCGAGCTATGTATAGACACCAATCCCATTGTCTATTCATTTGTCAGCAAAAGATAAGCAAACCATAATGTAAAAAAGGCAACTCATCCAGGTTTGAGCAATGTCGCAGCAAATTTTGGACATTAATTAAAGAGTACCCAATAAGGATGAAACTAGATTACAATTTGAATTGCCTTTTCTTTATTGTACAAGGCTTAGTTTATACTGCGAAATTTCTATATAAAGGGATTTTTATTTATATCATGCTCGCAACCTTGAATTAAACGATCTTTATCTCCACCCACGTAAAAATGTTTTTTTTAATTAAAAAATCTAATTATTCATGCAGAAAATTAAGCTTATTCAATAACATAGGCATATATATCAATTTAGACTAGATTCAGTTTTACTACTTCAAATATGAAAAAAATTGAATCATAGTATAGTTTTCAGCCAACGTGGACAAAATAAGGCAAGTATATTACTAATAAATAATATTGTGAAAATCGTGTGAAGCTTAAATATTTTTCGATTTTTGTCGTCTACACTTGTGTTGTTCACGAGTGCCTAAATTCTTGTTTGCTGAATAAATTAATCAAATGCTTAAATAAGCTTATTTCTCATTAAAAAATCGTATTTTCATATAAAATATTGTTTTCCATTAATATTTCATACGGGTTAAACTCTCAAATCAATTAAGATATTATAAAATAATAATAAAACCACACATAGACAATTGAAAATCAATCAATGTTTTAACACCAGATATTGTTGCACGGGTTTTGACAGATTTTGATATACAACCTCTACATTTTTTATGAAAGTAGTTCTTGGTATGTGTTGTTTATAGGGTCATCTGAAATAACAAAAGATAATTACGCAACCAAGATTTCAAAAAAAATTAATAGTAAACATATACATCAATTTTCTCTCCAATTGTAATATAATATATATCAGCTAAGATTAAAAATCCGCATTTATAAATGACAAATATTTTTTTTATCATTCCGCTTTTAGTTGAGATATTTTAAAATAAAATTACCATTTGCGAAAATATAAATACATTTTTTGGATATAAGAAACGGTTCTTACAAAATTTCTCTAAGAGTATCTACATATAAATATATTAATATATGTTGGATATTTTTCTCAGTGTTGCCCTTCTTGTTGTGGATTAGACCGCATTTTTCTTGTGCAGGACAATTAATAGTACCCATTGGTCGGTAAAATCTTGAAGATTGTGCATTTTCAGGTTCACCGATTATTGGCCTTGATTGGTGGTTTCTCATTTGTCCCTTCTTTTGTAAGCCTTCAATAAGCTGCTTGTCTGAAAATGACGTTGGAGCAAGATTTTCCTATCTTTTTGTTGCTATATTTCGAGATCTTATTTATAATCTCATCTTCAGGGTTCACACAATACGCCACAAGTTGTTTTTCCCCGTGCGTATTTTGTCAACCTTGAAGATGAGACTAAAAATAAGGTCTCGAAATATCGGAACAAAAAGAGTGGAAAATCTTGCGCCAACGTTATTTTCAGACAAGCAGCTGATGGAAGTCTTAAAAAAGGAGGAACAAATGAGAACCCATAAATCAAGGCCAATAATCAGAGAACCTGAAAATTTACAGTATTCAAGATTTTACCGATCTACGAGTGCTATATTTATATATTTTCGATAGGCGAAAAATATATACAATTAAAAAAGGCGAGATTGTGGAATAGGAGAACTTCCAATTATTTATGTACACCACGTCAAGTTCAGTCTCAGCGTTACAATTTGTGATGAATAAAATTGATAGGATACTTTTTGAAATTTTGTTGCGCTGTGTAAAATTCGATTAGTTCAATGCCGCGTTTTGCGTACGCGGGTAATAGCAGAACATCGGTACACAAAGACTTTCCGATTTTTTTTGTTTGATCGGGTTGATTCTTTTTCAACTGAAAATGTAGCCATCTTGTTTACTGGCCAAACAAAGATGTGATAGAACCGCATTTTCAGATTGAAGTAAAAATGAGTCAACCCGATCAAAGACAAAACAAAATTGGAAATAGTGATAAATCGGATCTTTGTGTAACTGCCCGTGTACAGCTATTACCCGCGTACGCAAAACGCGGCATTTGAACTAATTGATAGGATGTTGTCCTATTTCCAGTTCTTTTCCCTGTTATATTTTTAATTGGTTTTATGTATATATATATATATATATATAATTTATTTATTTATTTATTTATTTATTCTTTATAATGCTCATGCTCTCTTTAATATTACACAAAGAAAGCTTTAAATTAGGAAGAAAAAATGTGTGTTTTTCTTCCTAATTAGAAATATATATATAGATATATATATATATATATATATATATATATATATATATATATAAAACCAGTTGTGAATTAAATGAGAATAAAGCATGTTGTGTGTGTGTTTGTGTGTGTGTGTGTGTTTGTGTGTGTGTATGTGTGTGTCTATAACAAATGTTACCGCATTAAGGAGTGTTATTTGCGCATTTTCATCAAGAACAAGCCCGTGTGGCATCTGATAATGTGATGGCTATAGACAATATGAACTTCAAGTTATGTCGTATATGCTCGAATAATGGAGGTAATTGATAAAACAACTCAACCGAAAATGGATGCTTGAATGTTGTCAGTCTCTTCAATCTAGAAACAGCTTTTAATGTGGTTGTGCTGAATTCAATCGTACGAAAGCAGTTTGCTACACAGGCATAACGTAGTTCATGGTGAACATGAGAGGAATTCGTGTCTCATTTATCAGACAGGCCACTTACTTAAAAGAAGAATATTGCCAACTCTCAACGTTAGAGTGTACCACTATTTCTACATTGAAGCAACCAATAGATCTGATCAAATTAACTTGGCCACTTAAATCAGTTTGATATTTTTCTTCAGAAGGCTTTCTATATTGCGCGCTAACTTCCCAATGTAAAAAATAGATAAAACGTACAGTAAGTCTCCAATGAAGTTTGTTTCAACGAATTCTCTTGCCTCTACCGCAGATAGTTTACCAATCTGCATCCGGATTTCTATTATTGTCAGGAATAAGCCAGATTAAACCTCTCTCGACATAAAAAAGAAGCTCATTTTAGCATTTAAATCAATATCCAATAATATTCATACCTGAGAATATTCCAAATATAAAGTAAATCTTAGCTAAGCTATTAAGCTAGGCAAAGACTTTGTTTCCATTTACTACGCGGACTAAGTTCAACACTGACTTAATAATGCAAAAATTTATTTTGAATAATTGCGGATTGCAGGCGTAATAATAAAGATTAGATCGTACCTCATTTCCAGTGGTCAGTATGAACTATATTGAAGCCTTCGGAAGTTGAATCATCACCCAGAATCAAAGTAGACGAAATCCATGCGTATATGGAAATGAGGATCAATCATGTCTTTTCCAAAACTAATATTGCAAAGCGACAACCCATAATGTGAACATATTAAAATCAGCGACGAAACACGAAATCTGATTCGACAAATTTCCGGTAAACATTGTGCTACGGGTGTATGGCTACCTCTATTTGCTGAAGTGCAGCTGTTACGATCACACTGGAAGCAGTCATTTTCAACTTAATTTATGTAGCAAAATCAGTCGATACGCATTAGTTAAAATAAATGTTTGGGCGACAGGGAATAGAATAATTACTTGATAATTGTTTCGAGAAACTAGTTTTTTGTCCACAATCCTGAATATTTTGGAACCATCTTCCAGTCTTCAGTGTCAGCGGTAAGCTCATCAAATCAAGAAATATGACAAATATAGTGTTAAGTGTTAAATTTCATTTCAACTGCTGCAACGAATCTTACTGATAGATCGCTTAACAATAACTAACGTTTTGATTGATAACTCTGTCTCATGCGCATGCTGTCTATCGCAGCAAAGCATTCAGTTTAACATAGTTAAATTCACGTGCATGCAAATCTAAGTTAAATTGCAGTGATATAATAACAATTACTGATGGATTACTAAATAAGCGACACTATGTATGCGTATGTGTTTTCAGAACCATTAAATAATCAAATTAAAAAATCTCTGCACGTTTAATGTAATCTAAGTAGAACTACAGCAATTAATATCAATTCTACTTTGCACACTACAGAATATATATTCTACACGAAATGTAATAACTGGAATATTTACCAATGAGGAGGGGTCAAGACAATGTGAATAGTTCAGTTACAAATTCCTGTCTGGGTGAGTAAAAGATTTAGCAGAATGATAGACTTAATTAAAAAATAGTAGAGCAAAGTAAATAAAGGTCAAAAAACGAAAATTTATAAAACAATATACTCAAAGAAAAATCATGATAATTGTATAAATAAAAGGTTATATTTCAAGTAAAAGGCTATTAATAAGTGTAACATTCCATACTGGACATCAGTTTATAAGTATAGTAAGATGACAAGTAATAAAGTATGTTCTTTTGAAATGCGAGCATTAATAAAATTCATTGTACCCATCCTGTGTGCAAAAACAAAAAGAAATTTTATCAGATATAAGAAAATTTTCTTTCTCATGGTCTTCTCAAATATCTACTCATGAACATATCTTTATATATAAATTGTAAAGTATGTAATTAAAAGATTATCCTAAAATTAGTTAAGAGACTGTTAATAATTTTCCCCCGCCACAAGCAAATTAATCTTAAACAAATTTTATTACTCATTAACTGAAGAGAAATCCCCATTCTTATTCGTGCTGATTACGTTTCCTTCCATTTTTTGTTATTGTGCCACAAGTCTGCAAAAATGTGGTATATTTTTAATATTGTTTAAAATAACTACAAATGCCATATTTTTTAATTCTCCACTATATTTTGACAAATGGAGATTAACTTGACGACCGCTTGTCCATTGAGAATGCGAATATATTAGTGTAGAAACAAGAAGCATTTCAAGAAAGCATTGGTTGTTCTTAAGAAGTGTCCAACCGGTATTATTTAAAGCTGAATGCCAATTATGATCGGAAACTCAAGATAGTGTTCAGTTTCGCATAGTTTGCATTCGTCAACGAAACCGTTTACTTGGAATCTGTGGTAACACTAGCCAAATCAGGCTCTTGCTAGATTGCCTGCGTATAAAAAGTGTCGCAGATTATTGGATTTGTCCATCCACTTTTCTAACGACGATGTCAAAATTCTGAAAGCCCAGTATACCTTCGTTACTTTTTTATGCTACAGAGACATTATTCGCCTGTTACACCAAGGTCATCGTCTGTTAATCATAATAGGGCATTTAATAGGAGCATACACGTATAGCAAACAAGTGCAGCCGGGTCATTATTTGATGTTCACCACCGTCACATCTAATTAAGGAAAGTTTTTTACTTTATTTGGCTTACCTTTCAAGAAGACCACTTGAAAATACAGCCCGCTCTTTGCTTAGGCAAGAGCGGTTGGTGCCAGATACTACAGATAATTGCGTACAGTATTCATATAGTTCGATTACTTTATGCAATAACAATCGTTTTACTGCACTCCGCCATACCCTTAGTACCAAGAAAACACTTAATTGTGTGAAGTGTGTAGGAATCAAGTGAAATATATGGTACTGTATGGTGAATTCTGCCTTACAGCCATAAGCTCGTCTGAGAATTTGAACATATGAAACCAAGATCTTCATTTATTGACTTATTTGTATCCATGCCGTAAGTTATGTCTAAAACCTATTTAAAATAATTTTTTACGTATGTCGGCTATTTCTTTTATACATAATTTTAAAACTTAAATTGAGACAATGTTTTGCGAAATATTAAAATAGTTCAGTTTTTATGATAAGAAAGCGTGTGCAAAGTTATTGCCAGAATTTTAACTAATATAATGGTGCAAAAGCACAATGTGATTTCTTTAGAATTTAGCAAATATCATTTCGATTTGAGGTATATGTACATTTTATTGTTGGAAAAATATAACTATGAATGTATAGTTTTGGTAAATCGTAAGCATCAATTTGAAAGGAAAGGTCATCTTTAGCTCTACAATTTCATGCAATATCGTGCAATGTCGTGAAAGAAGCTAGGACGGTTGCAGATTGGATTCAATTGCATAGCGATTTTGTTTAGATCCCTACAGCACATCTGCTATGCTATGGTAGCTGGGTGCTGCAAAATATATTTTTTTATTTTAAATCAACTTGATTTTTTTTATATTTGAGAGCATCATTTATGCAATTTTTGATTCCTCACTTGACTAACGCATTCTATCAAATTAGACCTCCATGTTTGGAATAAATTTTAAGTGAAAAATATCCAACCATCATAAATCTGAAAAAACGTATATTTCGAGGATTTGTGTATAAGACTGCAGGACAATGCTTTGAAATGTCGTGGGTTTTATCCTGGTTTATATCTGCTTTGGTTACCACAAAGTAATTGCTCAAAACGGCCTTAAACGTATTCATGTAGTTATATTGAATTTTCTTTCATAGTGTTGCTTATTTTTACAAATAAATTTATCTAGTACACAAAAGAAATTTCCGCAAATTAGAAGGTTCGATTTTGTGGAAGTGTTATTATAAAATATACTTAAGTTAGGTAATATCGACATTTTTATATATAATACTATAAAGTAGCGCTAATTCTAACTAGCAATGCCTTTTCTTTAGTGTCAAATTGTTTTTGGCTTCTTTTAGAGTTTTATGTTAAGCGTAATTTTAACAATTGTTTATAAATGAAATCATATCTAAAGAAAACTGACCTATTGTAAACTTAAGATAAAAAAAGGTTTCCAGCCCCAAGGATCTTCGCTGTATCGGACAAACCGAGTGGTTATGGATTTAATCTTTGCCGATGGTGTTGGCGACTACTGAGCTTTTGCCCAACAATGACTACTCTGTAATATTTTTGATGTATTGATGGTACCGTTTTATGCAGAGCATAGATTCTGCTAACAGTTTATATTTTATACCAAACATTCATATATATGTCATTCAGGCGGAATCATAAAACAGGCTTCACATCTAAAAAAAGGTTATATTCACCTTATTCCTTTTTTAAGGTAATTAGGATCATTATATATGAAAATATCTCACATATTGATCTGTTAATTAATCAGGCTTGGTGAACATAGTAACAACAAAGTTTACCTTAACAACATTAGCATTCTTTACTTGCTCAATTTTTATAATTTTTGGTACACAGTACTACGTTGTAACCAATAAAATATTTGTCTACTAAATGTGGACACTTGGCTAGATATATCCTACATTGGCCTATGTATAATAGCTTTGTGAAATAATGTAGTTTCTTCTGCTGATATATTAATAGGCGCTAAACGTCTGTCACACAAAGATATTACATTTGTTTTATGCTAATTTAAAAAATCTTCCTCTTTTTATGTAAACTAGCTTATTGCTAGAAGCAAAATGTTCCGCAAAAACGCATATACACTCACGGATATATATATATATATATATATATATATATATATATATATATATATATATATATATATTAGCCTGTCACAACAGGACATTTCGAAATATTTATTGTGTTAAGATTTCGAAAACAATGTGAAAATTAATCAATAATACTGCGCCATTACCCTTTTAACTGTTAACTGCAATGTGGTAAACTGATCCATTATGAAAATATATTTTGCGTGTTTAAATACCGAAATAATTAAGTATGCAAACAGAGCACGTGTTCATTTTAATTTGTGTGCTCAAGCGGTTTTGTGAGCGTCTTGTTCACTTTAATTATTGTTCAAAATAGGTGCAGAACGTAATGACAGACACATGCAAGTTTTCCTGTGATAACAAGCTAATTTGGTTTTAGAATTGTATGCGCAAATTCCAAACATTATTTAAACCTTAGATTTTGACGCAGAAATTGTTTTAATTCTTTTACTTTATTGGAGAGATTTTATAAGTAATTGAGGATTAATTTTCCATAACCAAAAATGAAATTAATTTTTATGATTTCATTAAATGCTTATATGAAATTTCGTTCTAAAATGTCGACAAATCGTGTACAATGATATATATATATATATATATATATATATATATATATATATATATATATATATATAATGAATTTTATAATATGGTACTGCGTAAGTAAGCGACAAAAAACTATCTGCTATACTATAGTGTTATTCCAAAATATGACATCATTTGAAGAAGGTAATTGCTCAGCTAAACTTCCAGTAATCGTTTATATGGACGTTGAGAAATCCGTTAATTGCATTAATATCACCATTACTTGAATAGAATATTAAGTGCTTATTTTTTTTAAATTCCCTTTTCTAATTATAAATTTTTCATTTTTAATTGTCAGCTTCAGTTTTCAGTTCTTATTAAAATGAAGATTTAGCAACAAGTTGGTGCGTGTGTTATGGCATACTTGGGTGGGTTATGTTCTAGATATTAAAATTTTTATCCTCTCGCTAGGCGTTACGTAGTACCAAGTAATGTGTTTTTCTTTTCAATTATGGCTTATCTAAAATAACATTTATTATTTAACCCTTGATAATTATTCGTACACTGAAATCTATTTTGTCACGAACATCTACCGAGGAAAAATAGAAAAAAATTAACTTAATATATTCTGGGAGAATATTAGTTACATTTTCGGTATATATGGCGAAATTTCGTATTGTCCAATTTACATTTTTTATTCATCTTATTCTCCTACTACGTCATCGATGGCAGTAACAAATATAATAGAATTTTAACGATCTAGAATCGGATCTACAGAAAGTTGGTTTGGTAGGTAACACGGGAAGAGGAGAGTGCCTACATTTATGTAGCATCCAAAACTCTCTAGTCTTGAAGAGTTTAAATTGAAAAAATATAAATAATAAAATCATATCATTATATAATAATTCATTTGGAATGCGAGCCTTAATGAAATTCATAATACCCTTTCATGTGTAAACAGATAAAATTTCTTTTTTTCTTTTTGCACATGGAAATGATACTATATATTAATTCAATACCACTTGCCAAAGTGTAATAGTGTCTATTCCACAATGACAGATCGGAATGTCCAATAGAAACTTTAAGTAGGTGGAAAGGCCAAATAGTCTGGAAAAGAAGTTAGGACTGTTCCATAACTGAGAATCGCATGTAATATAATAATAGAGTGGCACGAAGTTTGAGTTTCGGACTGAAGAATATGTGCCCCGTTCCAAGCTCCGATCGCGATATATTCCAGAAAGTACTTAATGACCAGGCCATTATTGCTTCCAATAAGATGCATGCATTCACTGTCGTACATTTTAATCCTGAGGTTCTGCTACCGGTTTTGGAAGCCTCTTTAAACGGAAGGCACGTCCAACAAACAATGAAAATCATTCAGTGATAAAAGCCGATTCCTCTCTGCACACATCAGACCTAGTATTTACACCGACTTTTCTAAATTAAGTATTTACGAGTGGCATCCGTGTAGCAACGTTGCAAGGTACTCGGAATACCTGGTCAAAAAATTCTCACGGTAAATAATGAAGGGTTAGTAAAAATAAAATGTAAAGAAAAATGTTTCATAAGGGTACAAAGCTAAAATAAATTTCAAAATGAACTTTTGAAAGACTAAGTATGGTAAGAGTGCAAAGAAAAGTTTCCCTATTTAAACACAACCTACATGGCGGGGCCAAATATGGTCTGCGTAAAGTAAAGACTACTTAATTATATTATCTGTCGAGAATTTTACGCGGACAGGGCCCGAAACTGTGTGCGTCTGATTCAGAGTCACTTTCTCTAAACATTGAACCACACTGCTGCACGCTACACAAAATTTTGAGCTATATACCAACTAATATTTCTTGGTTAGCCTTTCCTTTTGGTAGAGCTCATATAGCATTCTTTTAGCCCTAAAGTTTCAATTGAACTTTTATATAATTAAACGAACATTGGTTGCACGAGTGGTGATACAAATTATTGTAATCAAGGTTGCGGTCTTGCCGATATATTTGGTTAATCTCATAGTTTATTAAGTAATTATGAAGTACGTTCAGCAGAGTTAAATAATTTTGAGTGTCAGGTGATCAGTGTACTACCTAATCTGAGAGAAATGATTCAGAACTATAGCATGAAGGGTTGTGGCCTGCCATCGCATCGCCCGCACAGTCCCCGTCAGTCATAACAACGACTGTCTTGTCCTTTGCCATCATCAAACTAAGCGCGTCGTCACTGTCCTGAATCACATTATCCGAAAAATAATGTAAATAAATCAGTCTATAGAAAATCAGCCACTCGCCCAAAATCAGATAGGTGTCTCGCAGTGGTCAGCCTTACTATTTGGTGTATAAATCATTGTATATGGAGACAGAGAACTAGAAATTGCCTCAGAAGTTTTAAGGCGTTACCGCTTGTTAATTGCTTTGGTAGCAGACTTGCATTTTGCCCAAAAACTAAGTTCAAACACACAGGCAGAAGCGGAGAAAGGAATTAAGGCCGCGTGTGTTACTTATCCCACTCAGCAAATTGAAGCAATAAAGGTTGTTACGAATCCACTCTTGTGGGTAGCATTTGTGGTTGGTTCAGGTGCTGCAATATCCCTAATAACGCCTAATTTCCCAATAACATGCAGCACCGATGAACAGTTAAATTGCGAACGAAGGCTAATCAATCAAAACACATGGCTTAGCAAATTTTAGGTTATAACTTTGTCAACGTCGTGTGTTCCGGTGGACGTATGTCGTTGCGAATATGCCATATTTTATTTGAGGCCTAGACTTCTTCGTGAATTTTGGAATGAAAATTGATACAGTAAATGGTACCTTTCTAGACCCAGTTACTAATTTAAATATGCATACCCTTGTTGGTAGTGACGATCGTCTAATTTTGTCACTCAAGAGCTTTGATACGATTGAGATCGTCAGTACTTGTCGGAAATTGAAGAATATTGAAATAGAAGATTCCATCAGTAAGGCTTAATTAACTACGCGGCGTCAAACAGAAACTAAACTCCCTCCAGTCTTAGCCAGAGCTCGATCCTTAGTTCTGAAAAAGTTACAAACTGCCAAGGCCATTTTTTATATAATTAAACGACCATTGGTTGCGCGGGTGGTGATAAATTTTATTATAATCAAGGTTGCGATCTTGATATAAGTAACCTGGCCCATTAATTATTTAAATATGTCAGTATAAACTAGGCATTGTAAAGTGTAGATAAGGCCCTTTCTACACTATACAATTGTTGGCTTATACCGAAATATGTAAGCAATTAATGGATCAGGTGCTTATATCAAGACCACAACCTTGATTATAATAATAGAGGCCATTTTTAACTAGATGCTAAAAGACTGAGTTAATAGTCCTAGTTTTATTCCATGTACAACGCCGATCCACATACGAGCCAAGCAACAAGTTTGTGATTGGAGATTAGCGGTGATTATTGAACCATCAACAATGTTATAATTCCTGATCGTTATCGATAAACAATATTAAAATTATTATTGATGATATTGCTCAAGGTAAATGGTTCACTGTTCCTGAACTTAAATCAGCTTACCGTCAGAATCCACTCAACAAAGAAAGCATAGCAAATGAAGCTAGCATAACCCATTTTGGGTTATTTGAATAAACGCGTATGCACTGTGGTCTGTACAATAAATCACAGACATTTTAGAGTTTCCAGAAGGAAGTATTAAGAAACAATTTACGTACCTTTCCCTACATCGATGGTGTAATCATATCCTTGGATGATTTGGAATAACATATACAGATATCAAAGGGACCATTACTTGTATTGATCGGTATTATCTCGTGCTAAGGAAAGTGCGTATGAGCACAAATTAAAGTGAAATTCCTAGGGTACTCGATCAGACATGGCATAATAAACACCGTAGAAGACAAGGTTGAGGCTATCAAACAATTTCCAGCACCAACAACTAAAAAAGAAATGCGTCGTTTTCTTGGCATTTGTAATTTTTTACAGACCATTTATTTCTTTGATAACTCAGCCACTGGCACGGCAGATAAGACAACTTTAGGGGCAGAAGTCGCCTAATTTCAAATCGAGTCTGCGCCGAAACGCAACCGACAAGGTGATATTTGAACAAATGAAAGGTCTACTTGCGCAACATACAACACTACATGCCGTTCAGATAAATGCTTCATAGAAACTGTCAACTGACTCATCCACATGTCCCTTGGTGCTACACTAGACAAATAAGTCGATGGTGAAATGCAGCCCATCGCATTCTTTTCCAAAAAGTCGAAAACCGCCAAAAAGAAATAATGCGCAATGAAAGGAGAAATTTAAGCTCTACACAACTCCTGCCACAATTGTAAATAATATCGTCTTTATCATCCCTACGAAGTAAAAATCGTCAATGCATCGTAAGTTGACACTTTACAGAAGGTTTGTCAGACTATCCGCAAAATGTAATTTGGCAGATGATTTTCCTCAGTGAGTTCAACTTTAGTGTTTTTTATATGAATGGCAAAGATTATTTATCTTGTATTGAAATAAGTTAAATAGTCCATCAAAATGCCAATTTGCCGCTATGGCACGACATTTAGACGAGACAACTGACTAAAATAGAAATCACAGTATGATCGTTTCAAATTTATTTAATGTTGACATTATTGCTCCCTCTGAAGTAAGTAGCCTCCGCTATTGCATGACCCTTAGTGATCAAAATACAAAATGGCTTGAGGTAATACCACTAACTGGTGTAGATGCGGAGAGCATTACCCATGCAAGCTTGATACACGAGGTTGCAAGATTTTGGGTGGCAGACGTAGTAGTAATTGATCAAGATGCCAAATTCATGACACGTATTTTAAAAAATAACATACAGCTCCTGAAAGTTTATGTGCTAAGAATAACAGCGTTCAATCCAAAGCACAACGGTCTGATGGAAGGCGTACATCGGAACCAATGACAATTACTCAATTAAAGCCTGCATTAAAGTTCCCGATTCGGACACTAATTATAACGGAATATAATGATGATCACGAACATGGGCCATTGCTATGTCAAGAACCAACGAGTAAATTAAAGCATATTGAAGAAACGTAAACAGGACTCCGTTTACGAATTTTATTTAAACTTTACGTAGATGACGTGATTTATTGCGGTGAATGACGTAAAAAGGCCCTCCTTTTGATTACACTTTAGAGAGATTCATATTTGGGACACATTAATTGCTTTGTGTACAAAAAATATATTTAGTTTGCCAGTCAAGTTTTTAGGTGTTAATTATGCTAAAGTAATAATAGTCTTCATTTTAGATAATTATGTCATTTCTCAAGAATAGTATTTTTTGTTTGTTCTAGCTCTTTACATGTACACGTTAACTAATTGTGACTTGGTGCGGTCATGTTTATAACATATGTGTTGCAATTCTTGGAAAACGAGGAATTTATGCACCTTGGGCCCATCTGGTACCTTCCATGACTTTACATGTTTGTAAGAAAAATCGATTGACAATATATGAATGTATGATTTATCTTTAAAACTTTACCCTTTAATTTGTTTCTTAGAAAAAAGTGGCGGCACAAATACATATATATATATATATATATATATATATATATATATATATATATATATATATATATATATATATATATAGAGTTGTGACTCTGAAGTTCTAACTAACCATCCCATTCTGTTATTATACAACAGCGATAATGACATTTTTGTAAATCATATTGACTAAGACTCCGAATTAAAATGTGTCCAGTTTGGTATCCTGGGCGAGGCGAATTCTTGACTGTACTTGAAGAATTTCCAGTAAGGACGAAAGCGGTCTAGTATATAAATTTGCTTTTCAACCTGATGCAAAATTGAGTTTATGCTGACAATGCGCTCATAATTAAATCTTGCTATTAAAATTCGAAATAAAGGAATAAATAAATATTTAAAAATATATTCATATATATATATATATATATTTCAATTGTTCATTTTTCTGTGTAAAAAAATTATTATTTATTTGAGCGCATGTAAAGCCGACGTTTTTAACAAATCTTAAGACTAACCTAATAGGTGCAAATTGTCGTGACCATACAAATAAGATCATACCACAAGGAACTTGTCACTGATATGCTTTTATGTGCCAATCCACTCCCATAACATGATTCTATTCTACACAAAAACTTGATTTAAAGAATTTTTATCACCACCCGCGCAAACAATGATAATTCATTTTGTATACTTAACGAATTCCATGTCATTGTCTCTCTAAAATATTTGTTTCAATTGCACATAAACACATGCAATATTTTGAAAAAAAATTCTTTACCATGTAGTGTTTTGCTGCAACTCAATAAGCAAAAGCATGCAAAAAATTCATGTTATTAATTTAAAACGTTTATAAATTCATTGTGTTCAGAAAAAAGCCATTAAATTAATTTAATTTGTTCAGATTTTGCCACGTAAATCTTTAAAAAATTGATGTAAATAATTTAGTACAACGTTTTTATTGATGTTTATCTCGATGGCCTGAACGCGGACTGCATTACTGAATAACATAACAAAATTTCATCTTATTTGATCTTCACGCATAATATTAATGTATGATGCGTCTTCCTAGGTTTGAATTAAAGTATAATGACACGATTCTGTTTTGCATGTTATCATTTTAATTTAGACTTAGTACAAGCAAATAGATACATTTCATATATTAGATCGTCTTTTCCATTAGTAGGCAGTTTTCGATAGTACACAGAAATGCTGTGACCAAAACTTGGTACAAGAGCAAGTGTTTTATGTATGAAAGCCATTTCTCAGCCGTGCCAGTTTTTTACTGCACATACTTTTCAGATTTATATGAATTTAAATACTTGTGCATGATCTTTCCTTCAGGTGAGCACTCGTGAGTTATCTCTTTTGTGCTAAGTTAAAACCAAATGCACATGGAGACAATTACTGTGTAAGGAATTTCAGGTTACTACTGAAATATGCTCAATAGGGAAGAAATTGTTCTAATAGATGAACTGCTTTTTCTCTTATCCCACGATAAATATATATCGGTAGCATATTTATAGACTTCATCAGAAAAGACAAGTTGCAAATTTCAGAGAAATTTTTTTTAAATATGAGCAGCTAGAAGTTAAAAGTTTAAATAAGTGTGTTCGTATATTGCAAACTTACTGAGAATAAATGACAAAGTAGAAATGATAGCCAAAATGGTGCGCATTACGGCAAAGCAATAGTGCTGTTTCACCCAGAAAAGTGAAATGTGTGAATTCATTACTGCATAAATCGTTCCAAATCCAAAGCACATGACTGCACCTGCCTGGTGAATTGGCTCAATATTGCTTTCCTGTTGAAATAAATACGGGTAAAAGTAGTTAAATCTGCAAGTGTTAAGTAAAAGTAAGAGAAATATATATTCCCATAAAGCTAAGAGTAAAATACTGTTTGCTGCGGAGAACTAATTTATATGCAAGTATGTATTAGGTGTTACGAACCTAGTAACAAATTAGTTCAGTTGTGACCAGAAGGATAAACCAAAGGCAGCATGAACGGAAAGTATAATCTCATGCACATTCGTTTCGTGCTTACTGGCGACTCATCAGTAGGAGCCGGTATTACGCCCTTTAACCACTATATATTTTGGTCAAGAATGTGGGATAATAGGACGGTACAATCTCCTAGACGAATGTGTAAACCTGCAATAGTGAAGCTAACATCGTATAAAGTCTACGACAATGCGACTTCAACGCTAACTCACACTATATAATATATATACCGAGTCTGTAAAGGATACTAACACTATGGCTATTGTGTTAGTAACCGATACCAACATTATTGTACCGAAAAGGTACATGGTACTAACACTATGGTTTCCGAGTCGGTACATGGTACCAACGTGATGGATATCAATTTATGCTATAGTTCACCGAAATTGAGAATTACAACAATTTCTGAACACCTGTTACTCCAGTTAATCCATATCGATCAAGTCCAGTGTGTATGGTTTAACTGGAGTAACAGGTGTTCAGAAATTGTTGTAATTCTCAATTTCGGTGAACTATAGCATAAATTGATATCCATCAGGTTGGTATCATGTACCGACTCGGAAACCATAGTGTTAGTACCAGTACTCATCGATATCAATAGTAGGTATCAGTTACTAACACAATAGCCATAGTGTTAGTATCTTTACAGACTCGTATATATATATATATAGTGTGAGTTAGCGTTGAAGTCGCATTGTCGTTGACTTTAGATGATGTTAGCTTCACTATTGCAGGTTTACACATTCGTCTAGGAGATTGTACCGTCCTATTATTCCACATTCTTCACCAAATATATAGTGGTTAAAGGGCGTAATACCGGCTCCTACTGATGAGTCGCCAGTAAGCACGAAACGAATGTGTATGAGATTATACTTTTCGTTCATGCTGCCTTTGGTTTATCTTGCTGGTGCCAACTGAACTAATTTGTTACTAGGTTTGCAACACCTAAGCTAAGGGTTAATTTGACTCAACATACAAAAAGGTGCCTGCATGCGTAAATTAAAACAGAGCATTGCTTAGCGAAACCATCATTTCCGCCAATAACACACTATGCAAATTTAGGCACATTTTAGACTAAACGCAGTTAAATTATCTCAAATTTTGTTAAAAAATTTAATACTAACTTCAAAAGACATTTTATCATTTTTAACGATAATGTTTTTAGGATAGATTTTCTTCAGATAGACAAAACATCAATTATCAGATATGAATTCAAATAATCAAATTTAAATTGCACAGTGGCACTTTAGCTTCAAATTGTCAACTCGTTTTACAAAATAGAGAAGCATGCCAAAGCACATAGCCTTTATTAAAATTGCAATTTGCTTTATGGGCATTTCTAAATTTTTACCGGGCATCAAATATTTAGTAATCGACGTATGAATAACACCAAACTTATTCTGTAACAACTATTTTGGTCCACGGGTAAAATTTCATTTATGGATAGATTTATGTGCAAATTACTGGAGAATCTTATCTTTCACAGAGGAACTTTGATAGTGAATAATATCATAACTACGTTAGAAATAACATGGTGAGCAATTGATTACTGTATCATTGCCTGTTCCTTGTATTGACTAACAAGTGATTGTTTGTCGTTCTTCTCTACCCCGGATAATTTACGAAACTTCTTTCAGGCCCCTTCGTCAGACCGCAAATAATCATTAGTTTAAAACAAACGAATAACGCAAGTGTAAAACTTCCTTTAAACCGAATACATTTACACTTATGATTTGGTAATACAATAATAGTCAATCGACTTTTTACTAGCTAGGCATCTGTTGTGTGTAAGCGTACCTGTAACTGCTCGGTATTCATTTACATAAAAAATATACGCATGTGTACAACCAACAAAGTGAAATTACCGTGACTGATTATTAATTTATCCTTTGCAACTTTCAGACTATTTCTTTACTCTTGTCGTGTGAAATGATGGATTTAAGTGACCTCACTGTTAAATGACGGGGCCAAGTAAATCTAATACGCCGTTGATCAAACCGTGTCAAATTAGGTAATAAAAATTAGAGACAGAAAAACAATTGAAGTGTGGAATTCAATGTAAATCACTCCATCTATAATTATGAACGGTTAATTCCATAATAGCTTCTGAAGTTGCATTATATAGTCTCACATCACATATGTGCATGTGTGAGCGTAAATAAAGGTAAGTAATCGACTCAGTATAATTGCATACAAACTATATTTATCCATGTTAAAATTCGGTGACTGAATGTTAATCTACATTTTGCACGTGTCAAATTAATTGTTTCTCTATCATGTGAATTAATGTGATCAATATTTATCTCAGTGAGTAGGAAGGTAGAAGAAGTAATGCAAATACAACAGTAGTAAAATCCAAGCATGCTAAGATTTTACAGTTATGGATAAAGCAGTTCCATTTGGCATATGGTTGCACGCTGCAAAAAAATAGATCCTTTTGCACTAAGAGAATAAAGTTTTGTGAAAGAGCATAAACACTATAACCCACTAAGAACAGTTTTCAATGTCCAGCACTCTCCAAAATATAAAATTTTAAAGTTTTTACATTATAGAATATGAAGATACTCCTACTTCTTAGATTCTACAATGATGAATTATTTTCACTTGGTTGAAATTGTTGATAAATGCCTACTAGATGATTGTTCAGAAAAATACCGTTCATTGAAGCACTGGATTACTTTTGATATTTCATTGTTGATAATCTGTTAATATTAGAATGAAATAAAAATATGATTGGTCCAATTATGGAGATGATGATTCCATTTGTACTTTCTACTTATTAAGAATTTAGGGAGGAATTTTTGAAGCACATCAGAGGTAGCCTTTTTCTGCTTTAGCTGCCCAAACATAATGCATTGTTAGAAAAGAATTGGATGCTAAAGCACCCTGGAAGCACAACATCTGTCTACTATTGTTGGATTATGTATGAAAAATCTTGTATCATGGTGATAAATAAATGGCAACTTTCGTAAACATATCTAATCAAAAAAAGCGAACACACATTGATGATTAAATGAGAGCCATCAGGTAAATTAAAGTTTGTGGATGGAAAATTAAATAGAAATGGACAGAAAATAAAAATATCTATTTATAGGCAGGATACTTACTCTGGAATTCATCTTAATTCCAGGTACAATCAGCCTTATCATATGAAGTTTAGTATCTTAAAAGTATTCAAACTATCAAACTCTTTATCAGACAACATAAAGAATACAGACTTGGAATTTAGTATATTGCGGAAAATATTCGGAGCTTATGGTTGCTCTCGTAAGTTAATGGAAAATAAAATGATGAATGTCTTAAAGAAACTAAATCCTAAGGTAAAGTAAAGTAAAATTGATAGAGCGCAGGAGGACCAATTTACTGGACCCCAAACTAAGAATGAAAGTAAAAGTATTAACATAATAATAAGATATATTAAAATTTTTAATAAAAATTCTTACCCTGTTCATTCAAATTTCTAACAAAAAATGAAACATTATGTTTATCAGGGGTGTGTGAAAACCCATGCAAAAATATAGCTTCATGAATATTAGTGAAACCGTTCGGCCAATCAGGAATTCACTTAAGTATGGATATGTTGCTAAGTTGGATGTTTTCCGTCATGCATTGAAAATCGGACACACAATTAACTGTGATGACTGTAGACGCATAGCGATATGCTGTCGTAAGAAAATGAAGAGGCAGATCGGGTAATATACCGAAATTATGGATGTAACAGCCGTAGAAAAATCGATACGTTCCATTTGAAACACGGCATTAATTAGGAATATGAAGGTATGGCTGCGCGATTCAGTACCAGAATCTAAAGGCTGTGAAAGCCTGAGGACATTGCTTAGAGGTTAGTTTATTAGTTAGTTCTTAATATATTACGGTTTACTCAATCATTTGCGTTACTATTCTTCACAATTTAATCTTTTGCATTTTATTTAACTTCATTTTAGAATTTATATACTTTTAATGAATTTTTGTTTAAATTATCCCTTTTTCTATATTCGTCATTTATGTGTTAGGAATTAATCGCAAATGTTTCTGGTTTAACCTTTATTTATAAATCAAGCTTTCTTAAATGTTATTAACTATTTGATAAGTCTCTCTAATATTATTTTATTACTGTTTCAAGCTCAATGCCTGAGCTTGAACTGGAGGTGACGCACTCAATTGATTTGTTTCCTTTTTCGCACCCTCTCCATGTTTAAACATTTCTATCTTGTTTTGCTTTTCAATTTATAAATAAATAAATATTCATTTATATATATATATATATATATATATATATATATATATATATATATATATATATATATATTACAGAACTTAATTTTAGCAAACGTTTATTTCATAAAATCACTCTAAGATCGATTGCTCCAGCATTCACACAATTATATCGACCACGTTTAGATATAAAACAGAACGAAAACCAACATATGATTATCAAATAAATAAAATTGAGTACTGGAACAACACAGAGAACATTATCTCTCTAACTCAGATACACTCATTTTTAAAATTTTGGAATTCTCTGGGGCTTAATGACAGATGAATATATATGTTTTATTCGAAGAAACATTGGTAAATACTAGTCTAAAATTAAACAGACGCACCAAAGATTTTTAGCATTCAAAATTTCTTAGTTTTATCAAAATCAAAAGAAACTTTCGAGTTTTACACGCCTTAGTGATTTCTTAATGTGTTGAATGACGTTCTTGACATTCTATATGAGCTTAAACTATTAGCAAAAGTTAAGTTTTCACAAAATATTCAAGGTGTGATACTACTAACACCGCGTACTATTCTAATATGGATTATTTTGTTTAACAGAAAATAATTGGTGCAAAACTGGATAATGGATAGTATCTGATTAATGTTTTGATTGAAACAGGATTGCTCTTAGTTCCACTTTTCAATAGAAAATCGGTTCCCCTTACCAAGTGTTCTCGTCAGTACATTGATCTTCATGCAAAATAACGACACAATTATACATTAAAATTGGGAAATGGAAACGATCCAATAATACGTTTATTAGCAAGTAATCGAAGAAAAATCTCACAGTTTTACAAATTGACGCTCTCTCTTACTGCAAATTTCTGCATTACGGGAAAGTAAAATCATGCAAAAACGATGCCGAGCTGGGGTAAATTTCTAATTAGTTATCTGGTTTAAAATGATAAGATGAAGCTAGTCAATCATAATTTGAATTAAAAGCTCGTGAATATCTCTCAGCAGTATAAGCAATTAAATACTGTTTGTTGCGAAGAACTAATATATATGCAAGTATGTATTAGGTTTTGCGAACCTAGTAACAAATTAGTTCAGTTGTGACCGAAGGATAAACAGGCACGAACGGAAAGTATAATCTCATGCACATTCGTTTCGTGCTTACTGGCGACTCATCAGTAGATTGTACCGTCCTATTATTCCACATTCTTCTACCAAATATATAGTTGTTAAAGGGCGTAATACCGGCTCCTACTGATGAGTCGCCAGTAAGCACGAAACGATGTGCATGAGATTATACTTTCCGTTCATGCTGCCTTTGGTTTATCCTTCTGGTCACAACTGTGCTAATTTGTTACTAGGTTCGCAAAACCTAATACATACTAGTATAAGCAATTGTCACAATTAACGTAATCTCTTTTGAATAACGCGGCCTTGGCATCTTTAAGAGAACTCGAAAATGGCCGAAATCTTGTTATTCTTTTACCAGAATTTGGCCAGGTGTGGTTGCCAAGGAATACGATGATAATGTGTCGAATTTGAATTGTGTGTTATCGATTCCGCAACTATTAATTTGCTCTAAATGGGATGAAACGGATAAACACAGAAGGTCGGTTCACTTGAATTATACTTCTTGACATAACGAGGAAAGCTGGCACGTGTTGAATAAAAAATTAGACTCAAATTCGTGGGAATCATTCTTTAATAAATACACATATTTCGGTTATTTATTTGACGCCATTTAGGTGCATGACAAATGTGCTAATACATGAATTGGTCAAACGCTTGGGTAAAATAGTAAAGCCGATTGGAAAGTCACGTTGGAAACCTGTTTAAACATTTGCAATTTAAACTTTCAAAATCTTTAGTTATGTGCGCTTTATGTTACGTCAATCTTAACCAGTCACTCTGACGAATAAGATTAATTTCATTTGTGTGTATGTCCACTATAGATTGCCAAATTTTAAACTGAGTGAATCGCTGTTAGAGAAATAAATTTACTTGAATTGTTCCGAAATTTATTTCATTTTAATATCGCACAAAATATGCAAAATACGGTTCAAGTATTGGCCTTGTTCTGGCTGATATTGTGTACATGGTAATAAGAAAGAATTGGAGGCAATTGAATGAAGTGAACGTTCACAAAATATTCGTTATTTATATAATTTTCATCGAAAATTGCAATGCGCATGACGAAGAACAATTGGATAAATTTGATACATGGCACGGTAATTTCTCCTTTAAGAATTAAAAATAATAAACAAAACAATGTCATTTAATGATGTGAATCTCAAGAAACTATAGACAGCACCGCACATGAATTTCAACTGTTACTTTCACACAAATCGGGAAAGCCTTAAAGTTTGGACATTCTAAAAAATGGCCTTGCATATTTGTTTACCTGACTGCTTGAAGACTCAATTATACGCATTCCACAATATGTTAATCATTAATGGTTACCAACCACAATTTTTAGACAAGCACAAACCTGTTGATTAAACAAACACAATTTCTAATTATTTAAATCAAAATTTTTTAATTTTTGCGGAATGCCAGCTTCATATTCTGCAATGCTGCGTTTTGCGTACACGCGGGTTGAAGCTTTGCACCAGCAGTTTCACAAAGATCCGACTGATTCCAATTTCCTTGTCCGTATCTGATTCGTCTTAAAACGGACTGGGCGTGTATTCGTCCCTTTCTTCCGCAGGCTTCAACATCATTCATACTAACTATTGGACATGCGGGTCTATCCAATCTTTGTTTACTGGCTACGTTTCTGAACCCTCTTTTCCGTTCCATCATCAGGCCAATAGTCACATATATACAGCACAATAATCACAATAGCAGATTTAACCAAATGTGGCAATCATGATATTAAACCCATTCCAAATATATATATATATATATATATATGTATATATATATATATATATATACATATATCTGTCATTATACTATAATTATTGTGTTATGCAAAAAAGATAATTCATCCGGAATATAGGTTTTATACTTATTGGAAACGCTTCAAGTAACGTAAGGAATTTTTCGTGGACAGGGCTCAAACATAGGCACATATGCTTTGTACTTTTTAGCTCTAACCACTACCAAAGTTTGCACAATACTTTTAGATATATTCTGAATTATGTTTTCTTGGTTAGTATTTCCAATTAGTGGAAATTATACAGTATATCTTTAGAATGAAAATTCCAACTCGGAACACATAATCTGTCATTATACAAAAGTCACCACACTACCTGGGTAGGTGGTGTTGAATTTATTATTTATAAAATTTAACTCTCATTTTTCGCGCGACTGGTAATAAAAATTATTTAAATCAAGTTTGCGATCTTGATATAAACACTATTCCCATTATATATATATATATATATATATATATATATATATATATATAACTTTGTTATTATAAACCGAATATTGTTTAATGTAGAAAAAGCAAATCATAAAGTAGTCCGGTTTCATCCTTATTGGGAAATATTCAAGTTCTGTCCAGAATTTGCTGTTGATATGTCTCGGACCTGAGTACGTCTGCTTCTGGGTCTGTGGCTCTCACCACTGAGCCACCCTGCCGCACGTTACACACACTTTTCAGGTGAAAGTTTGACGGCATATTTTAATTCCAAAGTTCCAAATAGCCACTGCTAATCTGTTGTTATAGAAAGTATGTACAGAAGCCAAACTAATTGTTTAAAATTCACCTCAAGTATAAAGTTAAATAGATAAAGAAACGTGTTATTTAAGGAATGCAGTCTTATTGGTTTTCACATTGTTTGCAGCTGAATCATTTCCTTATAACTTTCGCCAAAAAACTTTATCCAAATTGCGTAAAAACGAAAATCATACATCAATCTCATCCATCGTTATCTAGCAGTGGATTTGTAACTATGATGTATATACGCAGCAGAAAAAAAATAACGCACTCTGAAGCCCATACCGATTTTGAGTGTTGCACATATTATTTGGTTTACGCAAATATATATATATATATATATATATAAATATATATATATATATATATATATATATGTAATAAATATATATATATATATATATATATATATATATATATATATATAACTAGACGTTTGCAATAAATGTGACAGGCATAAACACGGCATTTACGTTTTAATTAAAGCAAGGTTGGCGAGCATACTTCATCATTTATAGTCCAATTCTATAATTTAGCTTCGTCCAGAACAGTGATAGCAAAAGAATGTGTTCGTACACAGTAGTTACAATCGCTTTTCTTAGCACCACATTGAATTACGATTAGTTATCTCTTTTATCTGAACATTCTGGGTAAATATTTTTATGCTCTGTTTCCAATTTAGACAAAATTGATTTAACTATTTTGTTATTACAGAGTTGTCAGTGTTTAAATTCTATATATATAAATGCGATTGAAATAAATACCGGAGAATATACGTTGCAAATATTTAAAGAATAAAAAGCATAGGAAATGTATCATTAAATCAAATCCTTAGAAATTTTATTACCCAAAACTTAATAAATTGGAAAATATATCAACATTTTAGGAGGAATGTAAAAAATATTATTCCTGAAATTTTAAATATTAAATGAATCTTTGTGTATACCGAATATTGAAATAAATTACCGGTTATCTACCATATTCTTTAGATACATTTATATATAATGATATGGTAAAACCAATTTTAAATATATGTACAGAAGATAAGAATCCGGTATATATATATATATATATATATATATATATATATATATATATATATATATATATATATATATATATATATATGTGTGTGTGTGTGTGTGTGTGTGTGTGTGTGAGAGAGAGAGAAAGCAATGAAACACAAAAGATACGTCGCTTTATTTAATGATTTTCAAATAATTAGCATAACCAACACAACAACTTTCCATTCTAATAAAGACAAGCTATGAGAAGGAATATCGCTATTTCGATGCTGTTACTAAAAGTGGATGTTGTTAAGGTCTGTGCAAGCACAAAAAATTATTTCCTGTGCTTTAATTACCTTAGAGCTTCTCTAACCACACCCGAGTCGCTGTCTAACAATGTTTCTTCTAATCAGACATTCTGAGCCTATTTGCTATTTTTAAATATTTTTCTGACCCAATATTCCAGTTATGTCACATTATTTCAACTTATTTATTTATCTAATCAATAAGTTGATAAGATAGAACGAAAGATTTTCTATAAAATGTTAAAGGTATATTAAAAAATATATCTTTGGATAAATGTTTTACATATTTGAAAAATAAATATCCTACAAACACTGTAGTTAAATGTGATAAATTATTTCAAGTTCCACACAAATTGCTAAGGACATTTTCTTTACATTTCTATAACAAAACATTTCATTAAATTTCATTAATTTGATTATCAAAAAAAAGTTTAATTTGAATCTACAATGAAGCTTAGTCGATTGCCAAAATTTACCAGGTTTAAATTGTAAGATTCTCCTTATAGTGAAATACAAAAAATCGATAATGTAAACGTAAGTATGTATTAGGTGTTGCGAACCTAGTAACAAATTAGTTCAGTTGTGACCAGAAGGATAAACCAAAGGCAGCATGAACGGAAAGTATAATCTCATGCACATTCGTTTCGTGCTTACTGGCGACTCATCAGTAGGAGCCGGTATTACGCCCTTTAACCACTATATATTTGGTAGAAGAATGTGGAATAATAGGACGGTACAATCTCCTAGACGAATGTGTAAACCTGCAATAGTGAAGCTAACATCATCTAAAGTCAACGACAATGCGACTTCAACGCTAACTCACACTATATAATATATATACCGAGTCTGTAAAGGATACTAACACTATGGCTATTGTGTTAGTAACCGATACCAACATTATTTTACCGAAAAGGTACATGGTACTAACACTATGGTTACCGAGTCGGTACATGATACCAACCTAATGGATATCAATTTATGCTATAGTTCACCGAAATTGAGAATTACAACAATTTCTGAACACCTGTTACTCCAGTTAATCCATACACTCTGGCCTTGATCGATATCAGTTATCACATTTCGCGGTAAGCATGACATCATTCAATTCAATATATTACAGTTAAATACTGTTTGTTGCGAAGAACTAATATATATGCAAGTATGTATTAGGTGTTGCGAACCTAGTGACAAATTAGTTCAGTTGTGACCAGAAGGATAAACCAAAGGCAGCATGAACGGAAAGTATAATCTCATGCACATTCGTTTCGTGCTTACTGGCGACTCATCAGTAGGAGCCGGTATTACGCCCTTTAACCACTATATATTGGTCTAGAATGTGGAATAATAGGCCGGTCCTATTATTCCACATTCTTCTACCAAATATATAGTGGTTAAAGGGCGTAATACCGGCTCCTACTGATGAGTCGCCAGTAAGCACGAAACGAATGTGCATGAGATTATACTTTCCGTTCATGCTGCCTTTGGTTTATCCTTCTGGTCACAACTGAACTAATTTGTTACTAGGTTCGCAACACCTAATACATACTTGCATGTACATTAGTTCTTCGCAACAAGCAGCATCTAAATGTTTACGTATATTTAAAAGAGAGATTTATTCGATTATAAATAAATGTGCGTCACTTTTTTGTATATAATTGAATGAGATAAATTCACCTTTCTGTAACTTAAACTTCTACCGACACACACAGAACCCAGTGGGGTCTGAACAATGTAAGGACATGCATGTGTACATGTATGCAAATATAGATGCTTATAATGGTCCAGCGTCGGAAATATTTATTACAATCTGTTTTGTATATGCTTTGTTTCGAAGTATTACTATGTCAAATTTGGCCAAGCCAAGGTTTTCATAAAATGTCGCTTTCCATTACCAATTGTACACATTTGTTTATAATGTACTAAACAAATGAACAATTAATTCGAGGAAGACGAGTCACTGCAAAAAAGGCAGTCTTATAAAGTGTATTCATTTATGATAATATTTCTGAAAAATAATATTATGAATGAAGAGATGGTTCTTCGCTTCAGTTGATATGGAGAATAAAGTACCAATTTGAAAATTATTGGAAATAAGAAACCCTGTAGAAGGGTAAATAACCTGGAAAAAACTTGAAATCCATTCAAGCGATGAATTTAATCGAAACGTTTATCAAGTTACGAGGAAATTATCTTAAATTTCACTTTGAACAAAAGTGATTTCTCAGAGCAATATATAGTTATCTGCTAAGAAAAAATCTGTACTGATTGAAAATATTTTAGTGGATAGAAATTTAAAATGTTCATAACGCGTTAGTATTCCTTACCTGAAAATTTGCCACCATCATGAGACCAAAACAACTAATTAAACTTAATGCCAGTGCGATACGTGCAACCGTTAGTCGGCACGAAGTATTCAGATATGGTCGTGAAAATCTGTGCCATAAGTAGAATGTACATGCACCTTAAAAGGAAGATTGAAGGGATAAGTTATTTTAATTTTCATTAAATCTGAAAGCGTTGAAAATTATTGAAGGCAATTAGCATATTTATAGCCGTTCAAATAACCATAAATAAAAGAAAAAATAAAAATAAAATTCATGAAATATTTATTCCGGGAATTTTTTTCCAATTAAACATGTTTTAATTTTCTATCTATGTTGATTCTGAAAGCCAAACAGCTTGCTTGTTTAAATGAACATTGGTTGCGCGGGCGATGATAACAATTACTTTAATCAAGGTTGCAATCCTGATATAAACAACTGACCCATTAGGTACATACAATTGTCCGTATAAAGTAAGTATTATATAGTGAAGCGGTTACGTCCGTATTGAGAACTCATCACGTACACTCCATATTTTGCCGCGCACAGGGTTCGAACCTGGACACCTGCTTCGGAGTCTGTGACTCTCCCTACCACACCACCCTGTCGTACACTACACACAATTTTCTGCAATATACTAACTAATGTTGATGCGCTTAATAAAAATAATTTAGGCGACATAATTTCTAGCCTAAAGTCTGAATTTTAATGGTTCTTTCTACATAATAAATTATTCAATTCGAAAATTAATTGATTTGGTGGGTGGTGACAAATATTATTTATATCCAATTCAGAAATTTGAAATAAATACAAATCGGTTCCCCTTCAACCAGTCCTAAAACTTATAAACTTTGCGTTAGTTAGAATTATTGGCGTTCTTTGACCATTCTCTTGCCATGAACAGAGCAGACCTAAAGTCTTCGTTACAAATCTAGAGCAGCAACAGATAAACATATTTGTGTAGGGATTAAATCGAGCTCATGTGTGAAATTGGCTGTAGCTTAGCTCCGGTGCGATTAATGGAATAACTGGTGATGGTTTTATTTCATATCCGCAAATTTAAAAGCAACGCAACATAGCCAAAACACAATATGTAATACAAAATCTGGAAATTTTGAGAAATGTAGCATTTGCAAAATTTCATTTAACTAAAAACGGGCGAGCACCACAATAGAATTCCGTCAGAAACTTGACTTATTATATTTCACAATGTCATTTGACTAAGTGATGTAGCAGAGTTTTCGAGAAATTAAATATACAAGATATTTTAATTTGTATTTTATATAAATTACTACTAAAAAAGAAGCCCAATAAAACAATATTGGTTTACGAACTCATGAAAGATAAATTTGCATGAAAAAAAATTTGACATTGTACCCAAAATTTAAAAAAATTCGACAAAGCAACTGCATAATGGTATGAAGCATATATGCGAAATATATTTTATTCTTGACATGAAATAATCTAGTTAGTCATTTTCTAAGCATCAGAGCTGACTGTAATGCATCAATTCGTACATAGGCTAGTTTGCAATCGTCTGATTACTTTAAAATATAAACTGGCTGATGGAATTCTCTAGAAGTTGCGGACTAAGACTGTTTAGAACACTCTATATTTTCAGAATAAATGCGGCCGCTAGTGGCACATCAATAACCGCGAAACCGCTCATCAGATTTACATGTAGTTTTGGATCACAACCAAGTGTAACTTTCACAACTTGTAAAATTAAACTGTCAAGATACCCAGAGGAGTGCATGCCAAGTAATACTAATGGCATTTAAGTAAGCCAATCAAATGTTTCGCGGGAAGCAGATGGCGCCGCCTTTAATTCGCGATGTATGCAAATGTTATTCGCACATCAGTTCACAAGAATTGTCGATCCTCTGAAAAAAACACGATTAATGAATTTAACACCTTGATCAGTAATCAATCCATCTAGTACACCAAATATTGCTATCGAGTATAGCAAGATCGCGTTGGTGATTGTCTCTGCATCTTCGCTGGTTAGCTGTATTAGCTCGAGCTATTTTGTATGCCGATCAATTATGGTCATGGAGCACCGTAATTCACGCATTTCAGGAAGAGTAATAATGAAAAAAGAATAAATCTAAAATAAGCGTTAAGGAAGCTCGAACCGGTCAAATTCTAAATGTGCATGGCGGAGACATTGGACAATTGGCTCCAGCTTTAACCCAATCGGCAATATCACGTCAGTTGGTTTGCCAAAAGCTTTCTTGAAGCAATTTTATAGTACCATTTACATCAGCATGACTCAAGTTACGGTATTCGTTATATAAAAGAGACAGGTATGTTGATGGGAGCTAAATTTTGCTGGTCAATTCCCTTTCAATGTTGTATGCGATGAATTACGCATTGCCTAACTTGAAATTAGTAAATCGGTCTGAGAATATACGTTGCCGTAATTTGAGTGATCTGTCTGTCCGTCGCTTCGTCTGGTTGTCGTGCAATAGCGACAATTTTGGCATTATGAAGTAATAAAGTAATTTATTTCAATACAAGGTAAACAATTTGCCGCTACGTTCACTTTGCCTTTCAAATGAAAGACGGTAAAATTAAACTCACTAAGACCGGCCATTTTCCGAATAACTCTTTGTGCAATATTTTCAGAACATTTCCTGGTGAGCCTCTATTAAGCATGCATTATCAATGTAGAGGATGTTGAATCCTCCGCCTTTTATAAAATGACCTTAAATGATAAATTTAAACCACCATAGCTGATTGTAACAATTTTATTTAAAAAGAATTTTTTCTTTTTATTTTCCAGAACATTCTTTGTTTAAAGACTTGATTTTTATAATTGTGCGCTATTTTCAGTTTTTGAGTATCGTGCTTCCGAGCTGGTTGTAGATTTTCGTTTGCTGCATTTTTAACATTTCTCTCCATAATAAACGATTACAACATTACACAATAAACATCTTTCGACACTTGCCTTGTGTTCTGATATAATAAAACACTGAGGAGGAGTCTTGGAACAGGTAATTTATTTATTATTGTGGGTCACGTACACATCAAAGCAGATTATTGCTGAAGATATAGCTTTCCAACTTTCACCTTCAAAGTGCCACAAGTAAGTGTCAATTTAAGTATCATAATTCTTGATCATGAATGCCGATATTAAATTAGAAGATGTATTTCATTTAGGGCAGGACCTAATGGACTTAAATCTTATTGACACAGATAACAATGTAGGCAAAACAGACTCTACTGTAAATGTTAGGACTTCTAGCGAACTGGCATCTAGGGGGCTTACTAACACCAATAGGTTAGGGGCCCCAACAATCAATTCGATTCAAATGGATTACAATGGATATATTGTTTAAAGAGGAGGAAGGAGTCATGTAACATTATAACATTTATCTTTCCATATCCAACTATTTATTTTCTCTGATGCTTTTAATTATCTAGAATAAAATGCTATCAAACACAGCTCACCGTAGACTTCTTATTCTAACATAAAATCTAGAACTACGTCAGATGCGTTAGTCGATAATTTTAATAGTACATTTGACTGAATAGCATGCAATGTAGTATAGTACGCAAAGAAAATTTCATTTCGTTCACACGGATCGGATGCGTCTCAATGCGTCCACAAATTGGACCTTGGTGATTTCATCCCTTAGAGATGCCTTGATAGCTATGATTTTAGTTGCACAATCACGGGGATAAAAAGCAGTTGCAGTTACAAATTAAAAACAAACTAGGCAGTTCGTTATTTGTTGTCGTTGTAGGGAATCTTTAGTAGCCTCAACCTTGTCTTCTGCTGCTATTATAACACAATATCCACTTGAAAGCCCTAAAATATTTACTTGTTTCTGTTCAGAGATTTATTTTGCCTGCGTAAACCGAAACCGAACCGATAAATACGAGCGAGCGTCTCCTAATTGTTGCTAAAATGTTTTTCTAGTTCATCAGAGGTTATTATAGCATCATCAACAAAGGAATGTGTACGCGAAATGTTTTTCAATACACATTCATGAATCTCTGAAACTTCTTTGAGGAATTGCTCATACCAAAAGGCATGTGAGTATATTAAAATATTAAAAATGGAGTAGTGAGGACTGTTTTTCCAGGCTCTTACGCTGAAAGAAAGCTGGTGTTATGCTGATTGAAGTTCGAGCACTGTGAATCTTTTGTGTTGTGTATCGGACATCGATCGGAATTTCAGACTCAGTTGAGAACACAACAGTCGTCCCATAATTTTCAATCACCAAATGTTTTTTTGCTTGTATATTACTAGATGATGCCCATGGACTTCAGCTAGGAAGAATTATACTGTCCACACGCATTTGATCTAATAGGGCCTTGGTTGCCTAAAAAAGTCTGATCTAAGAGTCTAAATCTGCAAATAACTTGTGCGCCTTTAATTGCTATATGATGCCGCCTTGTCACTAAATTTGTACCAGTAAAACCTAAAATGTTTATGTTCATAAACTTGATAAAACTATGATTGATTTTCGGTACTCGAGGATAAGCGGATTCAAGCAAATCTTTGATCTTTGGTGCGAAAAATAAACAGTCTTCATACAAATAAAGGTACATACAATTTAATTCGTGACCAGATCTAGAACAGTATCTTTTTCTGTATTAACTATCAATTCAATGCAATTCGAAACATCCGCGACGACAAACGTGCACGAGAATGCATGACGTAGGCCTATGTGCAGCCTGAGATTTGTCGAACCTTGTTGTTTTATTTTCGAGTCATTTGCGGCCTTCAATTGTACATCTCTATCGCAATTTGCCTTAAAATTAGGTGTTACTAACGAACGGAAAATTTCTACAATGACTTAACGAAAGACACCGCCCCACATGCATTCAATGGACAAGGACTCAAAGCTGAGATAGTAAGCACACTAGAACAATACAAGAAGGAATTCAAAGGCAGCCAAATCATCATGAAAACAGCACATAGACGAACTCAGAAAACTCCAATCAGACAAACCGTACGACTTGCCACACCCGACAAAGGATCAGGAATTGTTATACTTGAAGCCGACGCTTACAGGAAGGCCATGAACGATATAATAAATGATCAATCTAAATTTAAACATGACATCAAACAGAAAGATGATTCAATTCAACATCGAATCAAGAATTAATGCAATTTTGAAAAAGATGGAAAAACATGTTCTAACATCGATGGCTGGACTCCGAGATTAGATCAAAACTCATGAGACATCCAAAAAGCAAAACCAGTCGGAACAAACACTGCAAGATTGTACGTAAACCAAAACTCATAAAGCCGTGACAGCCTCAGGAGCTCCTTCGATGCGGCCCATTATGTCAATGATCAACGCTCCACAACATAAACCAGCCAAGTTTCTCTGCAAACTACTTGAACCAATACGGAGCATCATAAACGCTAACACCATCAAGGACTCCTTCGAACTAGCAAATGAATTGAAGGGGAAGAACATCCTACAGAATAAAATGGTCTCGCTTGACGTCTCATCCTTATTTACAAACATACCACTGGATAAGACAACGGAGATCTTGTGTGACCTCATCAAAAATGAGTTTTTGACTTCCCTATAGACACCAATGACATCAAAGACCTCATATTAGCATGTACTAAAAACGTGCAATTTACTTTCGAAGGGATATACTACCGTCAGATCAATGGTGTAGCTATGGGAAGTTGCATCGCACCCCTCCTGGCAGATGTATACATGTATCACCTGGAAAAAACGAACCTAAAAGGTATAATTGACCAGTGCACACTCTACAAAAGGTATGTAGATGATATCTTGTTGTTCATCTCAGAGGAAGCAGACCCTTCCGAAATCCTCAAACAAGCAAATGGAGTCGATCCAGACATCAACAGCTGTGTGCCAAAATCCCATAAAAGAAACTTAGTAAACAACCTAGCAAACAGAATCAGGAAGATCTGCTCTAAACACAAGATTGAGGAAGAACTGGGCTACCTCAGGAAAATTTTGCTAATGAACAACTATCCAGAGCGCTTCATTGATGTCAACATCAGACCACGGCAGATTCGTACTAGAGAGGATACCGTCAAGCAGGTTTTCCTAAACTTACCATTTAGAGGCGACGTACCAGCCTCAATAATTGCACGGCGGCTGAATAGAATAACCAAGGGGACAATCCTTTCCCAGTGTTAAAGTTATTATGACATTAGTACACAGAGAATCATGAGGTTGGATGCCAAAGACCAATTGCCAATTCTCTCCAAATCATTCATAGTCTACAAATTTCGCGTAGCCGTGTGTGCGGTAGCACATATATCGGACGTACGAAGAAGCAATTGATAAGCAGAATCCAGCAACATTTGCCACAGAAATTGATTAACAAAGGCTTGCCACCGTCAGGAAAATCAGCTATTTCCGATCATATATTGGCAACGGGGCACCCTGTCAATTCGACCAATTTCACAATTCTACATAAAGCAAAATCAGAAAAATTATTATTTATCTACGAAGCCCTTTACATAAAACAACAAGCACCTGACCTTAATATTCAAAAGTTTCATCAACATGATATTCTTATCGACTGGCCAAGAATAACAAAATTCAACAACAATCTACTAGTATCCAGCCAAGAACAAACAGGCCCTCGACTAGAATCAACAAACATACAACCGGATTGGCAACAAACTGAAGTGGAAATAACAGAGGCGCATACGATGACAGAAGTCTCCAAACAATGTGAGCGTTTAACACTGCAATCAACACTGGCGTTGTTACCACGTGAAAACTTTGCGCAACGAGGTGAAACGATCAACTATACTGGGAAAAATAGCACTTGTATATGTAACAGTGAACAATGCGCACAAATGGTTAATTCTCAAGCTATCAAAACAATAATGACAAGATCTCAGACATCACTTCGCAATACTGCGAGAATGACACCTTTACATGCAAACACGCATACACACAAACACAAACGCATACACACTCACCAACTAGCCAAAACAAGAAACAGCAGTAAAAACGAGTCAGATTTGTTACCACTAGCATAATCAATTGAAAACCCAAAATGTATAAATATGTATGATTGTATAAGAGATGATTAGTATTCACGAAATAAATGGCCTTTATCCACTTTGTTATTTGTGTTTTCCTAATTATAAGGAATACTGTGTTAAATTAAAAAGGAATGGACATTATATATATATATATATATATATATATATATATATATATATATATATATATATATATATATTATATATATATATAAACCGAGCATGTAAAAAGACAACATCACAATTAATTTATGACTGAGGAAATTTTTATCAAATTTGTCAATAATTACTTATTAACATCTGTTATTTTAGCAGATCCATATACTTTGACCTTGATCGATATCAGTTATCAACTTGCGCATTAATTATTCAAATTAATATATAAATGGTATATATTGTTGTTGCGGTGAATAAATATATATTCAAATTTGTATCAGGTATTACTTATCAAGTAACACATTAGATGAAAAATGATCAGAATGATATAATAAAGATGGTATATGTGAAAGATATAATCTTATTTAAAAATTCGATTCGTGCTTAATGAGGACTCATCGTTAGGAGCCGGTACTACGCCCTTTATCTACTATATATTTGGTGAATAAATGTTGGGCAAGTCGCCAATAAGCAGAAAGCTCATGCGTAGATGAGATTATTTTGTTTGTCTATGCTGACTTTTTATATTTTTCTTATCTTTTTTAAACTGATTTGTTATTACGTACGCATTACCTCAAAGAATCTATATATATATATATATATATATATATATATATATATATATATATATATATATATATATATATATATATATTAGCATTCCGAAACAGACATAACATAACTATGATATATTTTGTTGAATGATGTCATGACTAGCGCACTATTTGATTATTGGCGTCGATCAAGACCAGAATGTATGGATTTGCTTTAATGACTGATGTTCATAAGAAATAAATTTCAATTTTGATGAAATATAGCCATCCAGAAATCTATTATTTTGGGTAACATATTGAGGTTCGGCATTTTTAAAACCGTTGAGTAAGTAACGTTTACAGACTTATTAAATATTATATATGTTTGACTTTGATGTTGCATTGTCGAAGACGTTATATGAAACTTACGACATTATTGCGTGGTTACACATTCGTATAGGAGATTGTGATGTACACCTGTCGCACATTAAGTGACCAAAGATATAGTGGATATAGGGCATAGTAACCTCTCCTAATGATAAGTCATCAGTAAGCAGAAAACGCATGTTTACATGAGATTTTATATTTCATTCATGCTGATTTTGGTATATATTTCTGGTTCTAGTTGAACAAATTTGTTATTAGGTAAGCAAAAAATATTACAAAAAATTTTAAGATAATTGATTATATGATACCAGTTATGTGAATAGTTAAAAAATCTTGTAGGTAAAATGCCAACTTTAGAATTGACTTACTGACAATGGCGGCCAAGTTAATGAATATCGAAAAGAATGAACTTTCTGGAAATGTTGTTCCAGTATCGCTATCAAAAAATTGCAAAATAAATACATTAAACAGTGCTATAATAAATGAAAATACTTACTTGATGTTATGAAATTTATCGTCATAAAACAACACTTTTATAAGTCGATTTTACGTTTAAATATAATATTATCGATGGTAAATTTTTTTAAAATTATGTAATAAATTTAAAATGGATTGAGATTTTATGTAGAATCAAACAATTATCGTATCAGCCTAGTGAGATACCACAAATAAATTATTTTTGTCCATAGATTTTTATAATTATTAGCTATTTATTGTTGTCACTCTATAGCGATTTGTTTGAAAATTTTAATTTAGAAAACAAAATATATTTAAGTATTTAATATTTCGGAGAATCCCCGTTCAAAGCACAAATTTATTTGAATGAAGTTTTCATATTTTTCCAATTTATTTGACAATAAAATCTTTAGTGAATGATAGTTTTTTCATTGGATTAAATTATATTGACATTTAATCCTCCTTTTTCAGTAAACCATTTTGCAATAATGAATGTGGAGACGCGTCAAGTTTTTTACTAGCAGACGTTTAGCAGCGCTTCGTAGTTATTTAATAAAAAGAAGCCGTTTTTTTCAGAACGTTGGAAACATATATAAATTAAAATTATCACCAACCGCGCGATAAATGATCGTTTTACAAGTTTGCTTCCTGTTGGATGCCAGGCTTATCTTCCATATTTCAACAGGAGAACATGAAATCTTTAACTGAATTTGACTAAATTAATCTGTAGATATTCGTTTCCTCAATAGGATTGTAATGCAAAATTGTAAATCATTTATTAGGAGTCAAACAACATATGATTGTGTTAACTTTCTTTACTATATATATATATATATATATATATATATCTCTCATATATATATATATATATATATATATATATATATACGTAGCAAAAGCTACAAAAAGTTATTATTCGTGACTGCATAGATATTATGCAGCCGACATTTCCTGTGAGCATAATATATGCAAAACTATTGGAGTTGACAGCCGCGTATTCAATTTTGCTTTATATATGTTTATGCATTGCGTTTTGATTCTCGATAGTCAGTTAGCCGTCTTATTTTAATGATGACCATGGAAGGTCGAAACGTGTGACTGACGGTAGTTTTGCTATGTTGTTCGACGACTGGTTAAATACAATAGGATTGGTGTTTATATCAAGCTCGCAAACTTGATTTAAAGAATTGTTACTACCACCCACGCAATCATTTATTGTTTAATTTTAATAACATATGATCCTTCAAATATTATAGTAAAAAGATAATATTTACAATAAATGCATACTCTGATAAGTGATATAGTTATGCATAATGAAAAAGTTAAGAGAGTCTATAGACTTCCAAACAATGCAATAAGACGTATAAACTATAGTTCCCCTGAGATAAAATGAAGTGTTTTAAACTATTCAATTTCGTCACTATACCAGAAGACAAAAACATAATCGAAATAAATTCATAGATGATTGTATTAAAAACGTTTTAATGGAGAACAAGACATATTATATTTAAAATTAAAATTTCACGGAAGACAAGATGTGTACAAAATACACAACTTTAAATGGTTTCTTGCTTAACCATGCAAACGTATTAGCAATTTTGAAATTCAAAAGATCACAAAAACCACATATTTTATTTTAAATTCTGCACATATCAAATTAAAAGGAGGCATTACATGAGGCACTTATCCCAACTTGCTTATTAATTGGATAAAAATATTATATATATTTTAAAATGACTGAATTTTATCTAGCCATAGGCGAAAGGACGACAGATATTCCCGAATTTATTCCTTATTTGTACTTCTTTTTTAATTGATACAAATAAACACTGTCCACTGTTTCAATTGAAATATTTTTTAATGTAGCAACGAAGCCTTCTAAGTCAGAAATATTTGAAAGATAGTAACTGCTTCTTTTATTCTTATATACGGAAAGTTAAATGACTACTATAATTCAAAATTATCCTAATATTTTCAAAGAACCATTAATATAGGATTCATTGTTGGAGCCGGATATTCGTAGATCCGTCCAATTGAAATGATCTACATTTGAAGCTATAAAAAAATTCGATAACATGTTTTGTTTTAGTACAAACAAAAATTATTTATACATTTCTCACAGAAAGAATTATACAACTTTTAGTCGTGCCTGGGTTATTGAATTATTGTGAATGCTTCATATTGAAAAAAATACAAAATGCAGAACAATAAAGATAAATATGGTTAAATTTCGTCAAAGTCTTCCTTCTAATTTACAATTAAACCAAATATTATAGGATAATTTCTCAGTTTCAATATATCTAGTTTAATAATGTTCTCTGAGAAATTATTGTTCTTTAGATTATTACAATAAAAAAGTTTTTAAATCAACAGAAAATTGAAAGATTTGAAACATTTTACCAAATTCTATAATTAAACGAACATTGGTTGCGCGGGTGGTGATAACATTTACTATAATCAAGGTTGCAAACACCGGGCTCAGTAAGCATATTCTTTTGTCAGTATAAACAAGAATTGTATAGTTTTGAAAAGGCAATTCATGCAGTAGACCAGTTTCGTTCTTTTGGGAACTCATAACGTAATGACAAGAATTTGCCACAGACATGGTACGGCAGACGTGCCGGTGTTTATATCAAGTTCGCAACCCTGACTATGGTAAATTCTTTAAATTCTCAATTTAAGTTTTGACTAAATTCTGGTCAAAGCTAGAAACTTGAAGGCTGACGAAGTTCCTCATATCAATATTGATTGTGTGTTACCAACATGAATTACCGTTTTCCTGTTTTATATCTAAATTTTTGGAATCCTAAAATTAAACGAATTAACATTTAAGGAAATAATCGCGTTCATATTAGCTTTAAAATATATAGAGTCAAAAGATTTCAAGACATCAATGAAGACTTCCAGAGCTACGATATTGATCCATTTCGGAAGGAAATTTGCGATAATCAAGTTTACTTTTGCAAATCCATGCTAACTTGCGTTGAAGTGTGCTAGATTAACTAGAGCCTAGGAGATCTTATATTATTCGATTAATTTCTTTCAGGTTAAAAGGAATTGTGATCATTATTTGGCTGACAAACTTTGAACAATGAGTATAACCTATTTTTTTAATGTTTGACGGTATTTAGCCATCTTTTACAATTTTATTTATAAATTATTAGTGCCTTAAAATCTGTTACAGAAAAGTGAACTGAGTTACTCGTCGATATTCCTAAGTGATTGTTTTACCCTTAAGATTTAATTTTTCCTATCAAAAATTACTAAAAAATTACAATCAAGTAATAGTTGCTGCTCCTTCTTTGAAAAATATTCCGGTAAAGCAATTACAAAGTTTGAATTCGGTAATTCGCACTTAATTTTTTTGAACAATCTTGTGGTTATAAAATAAATTTGCTGGCTGTTAGATCTCACGGTATTAACCGTTCATCTTTACGTTTTTCTTTTCAATAATCGTTCGGAAATGTGTAGTCCACGCTTGAATTAGTTTTAAGCTTAGTCTCATTAAAAATTCCCGGTCCTCTTTGCTACTTTACAAACAAAAGTACATCTTTGAACTAGACAATTTAACTTAATAGATACTGGAATAACCAAAACATTAATGTGCATATTTAGAACAACGATAATAATCATTGAGTCCACTTAACTTTCAAAGAAGCTCCCAGTTAACTTTGACACAAAAAAACATGTGCATTTGTAACCCTGACTCATTGTTTATCATCTTTCAAATTTTCGCCATTATAGAATAACTTTTTTGGTATAATCGAGAAAAAGGACAAACAACCTCATACATGAATCAGCAAACCATTTGGATCTCTAAATTACAATCGACTTATCACCCGAAACCTCTACTTTTTTCGTTTACTTAATCGATTGTCTTTCACAATTTTGGATTTCGCAGTTTCTATATTACTCATGTATATCTTACACACATCTTCCAGTACAGCATCTCCTTTTATTTTATGTAAGTTAACTGATCTTATTTTGAGAGCCTAACTGCCACGTCACTAGAAAAGTGGTTGAATAACTCTACCCCAAATGTAGCGCATACATTTAAATTAATTTAATCCGCGATTAATTCTACTATGTGAACCTGTTTTTTTCCTGTTCGCTCAACATTTACATAAATCAAAAAATTCAATTTAAAACTATTCGAACAAGTTTATTAACTTGCTTTCGGCCAACTCAAATTATGACGCATACTATTTCCAAACATAATCCTTTGTACCTCGTTTTATCCTTATTATAATATTTCTCATTGAAAAAGATTCAAATGAATGTTTTCCATGAAATAATTTTGCTAATTTTGGAACTTGATACAGCAGGAGCCATTATCTAAACCGCACGCTCAAATTTAATTCGACTGTAGCCTTTCTTTTAGCAATTTTTTTTAAATTCAGAAGAATTGCGAGAATTTTTATATACATCTCTTTTAGAATTTTCGTTTTAACTTAATTTATTATTATTGAGATTAAGAATTTTTTCGTATTGTTTTATTGTGTGTTCTTGTGACATATGGGACGCACAAAGATTACATGTAGAGAGCTGACATGAAAATAAAAAGTCAGTTCGTATACAAAAAATAAACGAAGTATGATTTTTTTTCAAATTTATCTAAGCTTTACCATGGTATTATTATTTCCATACTGTTATTTCAAATATTCGCCAGTGTTAAAAATTACTTAAGTTTTATTGTTGCCGACCAATAAATAAAAAATAGTTTCAGTCAGCAAACTTATGAATTAGAATAATAAATGATCTAACGGTGTAATTTAAATTAATTAAACAGGAGTCATTCAAATGGGACCCTAAGCATAATTTTTTCATGAGGAAGGAAACAAATCCAAAGAAAATTTTACTTTTAAATGCCCCACTCTTTAAATAAAAACTCGATACAGACAATTTGCAAATGACAAATTAAATAGAATAGCTCTGTTGATCTGGATTCCATACTTTTATCTAATTATTTAAAAATAGCTGACCATTTTCCATTTACTAGAATTAAATCAGGATGAAGACGAAATTGATAACTAATAGGTTATTTACGTTCTGATATGTTACAATAACAATAACAGAACCCAATAATAACAGACAACGATAACTTCTCACGAATTAGTAAACGCGTAATCATTTATGCACGTATAAATTGCAAAAAATATTAATAGATTTCAAAGCACATAAATTAAAACTAATATAGCTTTTAGTTTGTGAATTTAATTTTAATAATTTAAAGGTTATAGCGGATGGCCGGTTTTTATTTTCATGCGCAATTTATTCATGAATGTCACATTATGCACTTTTTAATAACTAGACATACTTCCATAAATAGTTTTGTAGTTCTTCAAATCAATGTTGCAAGCTATATATAAACAGAAATCGCATTACATACTGATTACACTATACAATCTAAGCATTGTATTATGTGCTAAAGAAAATTCATTCAGCAGAACTGTATCATCTTTATTATAAACTCGCCAAGTACCATCCATAATTTTGCCGCGAACAGGGCTCGAACCAGATTATATTTTGCGTACGGTACATAATTTTCAGTTACTTACTTGCTTATGTATCTTCGTTCAGTATTTTACTCAATTGAAACATATGTGGCGTCTTCCAAGGCATAATTTTTCAAGTAGCTACGGCCAGTCTGCTAAAATAATACATGCACTACGCCACCTTGGGATGTGGTATTAAATCGAAGATGTAAATATTTAAGCTTTCATTGATTGTGCGGCTGGTCACAAAAAGAATTTATTATTTATTATATTATTGTTACTATTGATATAAACACCAATCCCACGATGTGTAAATTTGTTAGTGTGAACCAAGCATTATATAATTTATCGAATGTAGTCCTTTTTGTGGAAAGCTGTCGTCTTAATTTGGGATTCATGAAGAACTTTCCGGAATATACCAAATGACAGCGCACGATCCTTGACTCGAATGATTAGGAGACCGTTAATATATCATCCTCGCCAGCCAGCCATACACAACACAAGTGTTTAGTTTTATACTATCTTATGTATTTCATTGTTTAGCTTTTTATACACGAGGAGCCCATGTGACATTTCTTTAGACATAATGATCCAATTAGACAAGCCCAGTTTGGCATTACAGAACAAACCCAACGCTGAAACGGCGTTTAGTGTCTTAACTAAAGTTTTATATAATTAAATAATCATTGATATTTCAGTTAGTGCTAGCAATTATTTAAATCAGGATTACGAGTTTTATGTAAACTCCAATTCCATAATTGAAAAATTCTCAGTATAACCTAAGCGGTATATAAACTAATGAAGTCAGTGTGTTTGGTAGACCGTGTTCCGTCCGTATATGGATCTCGTTATTATCATTCCAGAATATTAAAGTGAACAGCGCATGACCCAATGCACGTACGCTTTTGAATCTGTGCTTTTGTTAAATGCAGCAAACAGACGCACACAACGCACAATTTTTAGTTTTATACTAATTTAAGTTGTTTTTGTTAGCCTTTCCTTCATTTGGATCCTATGTTGCATTTCTTTAGAATTAAACTTCCAACTACTCCCTAAGAATCTGTTATAACTGAACAAATACCACATAACTTGGCAAAGAAGTATTGAAATCCAGATTTAGACAATGAGACAGGTCGTGCTAACAATTATTTAGATCAGGATTACGATTTGGTTTAAACACCAATTCCATAATATAGTATAATATAATAAAATATAATATTTATACATATATATAATATATATCTCATATATAATACATATAAATAATATAATAAGAATTTGAATACAAATCTCAAGAATTTTGTCGCGTAGAATGCTCGAACATTGACATTTATGTTGCGGAACCGGGGACTGCATATACTAAGCCAACGTGCCGCAAATTACACACTCATTACAGGTTTGTATAAGCTTGTGCTCTTTTTAATTCTTAGACTTCCTTTAGATGTAGCCTGTGATAAATTTTTAATCCAATTTATTGAAGGAGTTTCCATCTCCCACATATACGCACATGGAAAATAATATACAAAAATTAACAAAATATTGTAGTTCAGAAAATCAGAGTATCTAATACTGAACATCGCTTTATATTTATATATATATATATATATATATATATATATATATATATATATATGTATATATATACATATATATATATATATATATTGAAAAGCAAAACAAGACAGAAAAATGTACACATAGGGAGAGTGTGAAATAAGGGAAACAATCAATCAATTGCGTGAATCACCTCCAATTCAAACTCAATGCCTGAACATGCTTCTTCTGTTTGGATAAAACGGGCTGTAATTTGTTTATCCATAAAGCTTCATAGGTGGCTATCTTCCTTCTTTTATTGCAGTTAGATAACTTAAACGTTACCTTTGGAGAACATACGTGTGAGGTTTCAACGATGTGTTGCGCAATTGCAGACGTGTATTGACCATTTGTTTTAAAACAGGCAATCAAGTTGCAGTGTTCTATCATTCATGTAATTAACCGTCTGGTCGATCGTCCTTCGTAAGTTGATCGATAACTTGCGCTTGCTTATTGGTAAATGATATTTCATATCCAAATTAACGGTTGTTTCTCTTTGATTGTTGGTAATGACAAGTGTGCTACCTTAAATAACACTCGTAGCTTAGCTGCATTAAATGTGCGTGTTAATGACGCTTCAACATTCATTTGTACTATTCGAGGAACTGCATCCCCCTTAAATGTGATTTTTAGGTAGACTGCTTTCATTCTGGTCCGAAATACGTCTGTTTCTGTTGACTTTTCCTTTTGATAATTGGTTTAATTAATTGTCTAGGATAGCCATTAGACATTTAATCGTTTTTTGCTTTATATTATTCGTTGCAGCATAAAACTGCTGCAGTGCAAATACTGTGCAGATCAGGTTGGTTTATTGTAAATTATTCTATTCAATTTACCATTAGATTCTTTCTTTAATAATACATCTAAGAAAGGCAGGCAATCATCTTTCTCGTGCTCTGACATAGAAACGTTATTCTTATGTGTTTTATTGAAATTTTGAAGCAATTTACGTAATTGCGATCCTTTTATAAGAAAAAGAAAACATCATCCACGTGCCATATATTTTGAGCACACCTAAATGATTTGTTCTCTAGATGCCCTAGAAAAATGTCAGCCAACACTGGAGATAAGGGGCTAATCCTTTCCACACAACCAGTCTCTTTATAGATGCTTTTATTAAAACGGAAACGTTGGTCTTTCGTGCATAACAAGATAAGCTTAGTTAAAGTGTGACTTTCCACCGGAGACAGAAATCTGTCTTATTCAACCACTTGGACTATAATGTCAATGGTTTCGTCAATTGGAACACTTATAAACAAGGACGTAACATCAAAAGAAAACAATCTTATTTTTAACATTCTTATCAAAAATTTCGTTTAAAAACTCAAAGTAATTGGCAACCGAATAATTACCTAGTAGCTTGCGCAATGGTTCCAGTATAAGAACTAACCATTTAGCCAATGCATGAAATGGAGAAATGACCATTGGTAATATTGGCCTCATAAGACAACCATTTTTTTGAGTTTTTTTAATCCGTACATCGTTCGTATACATGATCCCACTGGCTTGAGCTTCTGTGCAGTTTCCTCATAAATAAAACCAGTATCTGTCAAGGTTTAAATTATAATGGCTAACTTAGACAATTAAATGAATCAATTATCAAAAGGAAAAGTCAACAGAAACAGACGTATTTCGGACCCGAAAGAAAGCAGTCTACCTAAAAATCACATTTAAGGGGGATGCAGTTCCTCGAATAGTACAAATGAAAGTTGAAGCGTCATTAACACGCACATTTAATGCAGCTAAGCAACGAGTGTTATCTAAGGTAACACACTTGCCATTGCCAACAATCAAAGAGAAACAACCGTTAATTTCGACATGAAAAATAATTTACCAATAAACATGCGCAAGTTGTCGATCAACTTACGAAGGACGATTGACGAGACGGTTAATTACTAGAATGAGAGAATACCGCAACTTAAACGCCTGTTTTAAATCAAATGGTAAAAACACATCTGCAATTCCATAACATATCGTTTAAACCTCACACGTATGCTCTCCAAAGTTAGTATTTAAGATAACTAAAATCAATAACAGAAGGAAGATAGCCACCTATGAAGCTTTACGGATTAACGAATTGCAGCCGTATTTATGCAATCAGAAGAAGCATGTTCAGGCATTGTATTTGTATTGGAGGTGATTCACGCAATGGATTGGTTGTTTCGCTTATTTCACACTCTCCCCATGTGTACATTTTTCTGTCTTATTTGCTTTTCAATATATATATATATATATATATATATATATATATATATATATATATATATATATATATAAATTTAAAGCGATGTTCTGATTTCTGAACTACATTATTTTATTAATTTTTGTATATTCTTGAACATGAACGTTTGTGTGGGAGATGAAATCTCCCTCAATAAATTGAGTTAGCAATTTATTTGGAGATTTTTGTTATCGCTGGTTTCTTAAATAAAGATTATGCGTAAAATACCCTCTAATAGATTTTCCAACAGTCCTTATTTTATTTTTTAAATAAAGTTCGCAAGCTTGAAGTAAATGGCAATCTCGCATCTTGTAGTCTCTCGTACATTTTTTTATTGTAAATGTCTGTTTGACATTTTCTATGCAGTCACGAACATTAAATTTTTGCAGCTTTCGCCACATATATATATATATAAGATAGTATATATATATATATATATATATATATATATATATGTAAATATATATTTAAGCAAAACAATTAAACAACCATTGATTGCACGTTGGTGATAACAATATTTTAAATCAAGCTTGCGAGTTTGAAGTAAACACAAATTTCATTCTATTTAAGCATTTTTCGTTTAACTTTATGTTTCCCTTTATATTATTTGATTGTGCTCAGTTTCAGTTTTTGAGTTCTGTTCTGGAGTACAGAATGGTTCTCGTCTGTACTAACTTTATTCGGGTTCTGTTACCATATAATTACTTGCAAAATATACTCAGTTTATTGAAATTTGGCATTTATTATTTACGTTGTGAATCTTTATTGTCAAGGAAACCAGGTACATTCAATTTGGTATTGCTTCAGAGTGATAAACTTTCCTCAGACAACTTTAGGTGTATAATGCCAGCCGAGCATATGCATCTGATGTTAAAAGTTAAAATATTTGTAAAAATGTTTGATTATTGTTAGACATGAATACCGGCCTCAAGAACGAGGAAGTTGAAGTTATGACCAATGATATTAGACAGGTTATTCTATGGTGCTCAACGTAAATGATTTAGATGGCAATCTCCATGGAACATTACAAATATATTAGGCTTGGTGGTTATTGTTATATTAAGATGGAAACCGATTGTGAGTAAGCAGATAAACAGCATTTGTAGTTTTATAGTTAATTAATAAATTTTATTTATGCAGAAAACTTAAGAAAATCTTGTTTTAATATTTATTACAATAATGAAAAGGTAAATACATTTCTTAAATTAAAAAAGACATTCTGGGAATCAATATATTAGAATCAAAATTCTCAAATTAGTTATTATATTCAAAGAAATTCAGTTATAAAATATTTTAAAATACAATAATAAAAAATGAGAAACTTCCTCAATCGACAATGGTAGGCAAAATAAATATAAAATTACAAACAGAAAAATTATTTCATTCACCATTGAAATCTTTACATTTAAATATAGACATCATTCAAAAGACAATAATGACCTAAATAAATTGTAAATAGGAATCAAATCAATGTTGCTTAAATAACTCATTTTTATATACTATTAAAGCTAGGATGAATTTTATGTAACATTTTCTAATTGTAATTTATGGTTTTAAATAATGTTTTTTGATTAACTTATAATTAATCTAAAAACTGATACATGTATATACTTGCGAAATTTATTAATTAATAAAATCTAACGTACATATATTTGTTTATTTGTAGACAAATAAACATATGTCCCTTAAAAATATTTTCAATATTATTTACATGTTCATTTTTTTAAATGTTTAAGCATTCTAAAATTGGCAAACATACTCACTTTATGAAATTATCTTCAAGATTTATATTTGAAAAATCACTAATGTAATTCTCTACATTTATTAGACGCAAATCCTCTGGATATTCTTGTAGTCGTTTGAAGTAATACTGAGTTTGCACTTGTTTTGTGGAAAAGTAAGCTTTAATAGATTGAAATTACTGATAATTATAATAATATTTTGGAATTTATTTATTAAGTCTAAACAATGAAGTTCTTCACGCCATGCTGCATAATGTTTATAACTTTGCACAACCATGTCCCCTGGATAAATAATAAAACAAATATTAACAAAAATCCAAACTAAATTTATTTCAACTCAGATATATTTCAGTTACAGTTTATTTGGCACTACAATGTTTATGCAAACACGTTTACATGAAATAAATACAATTCAATAAACGGAATGAATAAAGAAAATACTAAGAAAGCAGACGTAAATTTGTGTGGCTATCATAACAAATTCAAGATAATATTATTGATACAAAATTTTTCTAAGTTTACTAAGATTTGGAACCACCATTGTGCAAAATTGGTACAAATATAAACACCTTCTCGATATGTCATTTTTCAGGTTAGAAGTTCCAAATCATAAGGAAAGTTTTAATATGTGCAAAATTACACATGCCATTTTACATTGAACATCTCAACACTTTTCAAAATGCATTTACAATTAGTGAATAAAAACGCAATTAGAAATAATATTGTTTTATACTTAAGTAAATTAAGAATTAAAAATATATCACGTTACCTTATATACGGCCAAACAGGAGAAATATGACCCAGAACCACCGCCAGTGTGTAACTAGATTCAATGAAAATTGTTAAATTTAAAATTTTTCAATAATGAAAATTAAACTTTGTCAAATGCACGAAACATTTTTCGTATTTACTCCTCAGATAAATACTTATATATATATATATATATATATATATATATATATATATATATATATATATATATATATTCAAAAGAAAGCAACCCAGAACATTGTAAAACACAAAAGTGTGTAAAATCTACTAATGTACAATCATTTCTTTAGTTTAGGTAACGCATATAAATGCTTAATGCTTACCTTTTTTCCACCATCTCATTTCTGCTATATATTTTTTGTATTTCGATAACAGCAAACCACATATTTTATTAAAATTATACTCCAATTCTGGTGGATTCTCAAGTGCTTTTCATAACAGAAAATGAAAAAGAGGCGCACACTACGAACTGTTTTATTCAAAATCCTTTATCGTCAGTTGAATAGATAAAAGAATTTTAAAAATAATTGGAACAAAAACTAGTCAATTGTTTGTGTGTGCCTGAGAACGTGCGTTTTTCGCTTCCTATTTGTCATTTCATTAAGCATATATTTAATCTAACATAACCCCCTTGCTTTCCATAAATGGACTATATTATAAACCATCTATTACAGTCGAGTTGAGTTCTTCAGAAAATAATATAGTTTTATAACTGTTCTGTACAAACATGCTTTATGATATATGTGGTCTTCGCCACTTGATTTATTTCGGTATTCCTATTAAATTCTGTAACTGATAAAAGCTAGCCAATCAGATTCGAGTTACGTATTTAGCCAATTGTACAGTATCGTAAATTTCATTTATTTAAATTCCGTGTTTTAAATCGTGATTATGATATTTCGCTTTCTAAAAATAAAATTGACAAAAAAACTGCCAATTTCGGGTGTTACTATTTAATAGCCGGTAAACATATTTTTTAATTAGGCAATTGGTTGCCGATCTGCCATTAAACATGTTTAGCACAAAACAACAAGATAACAAGTGAGCAGCACGCTGTTCGAATCACCATGCTTTCGGTTTTGTCCAACATGAATTATGCAAAAAATTATTTTTAGAGTTGAAGGCCTCAATGGACAATGTATTATCCGCACAAAATGAAATTTAAATAATGGAACGAACATTGGCTGTGCGAGCGGTGATAACAACTATTTAAAACAAGGTTGCGATTTTGATATAAACACCAGTCCCAATGCATACATACATTTGTCAGTCTATACTAAGCGTTGTATAAGGTATTGCCTTTTTGACATTCTAGAATGCTTAGTTTATATTGAAAAACGTATATACATAATTGGAATGATGTTTATTTCAAGATCACAACTTTAAATTAAATAAATGAAAATATTGTTCGAAGCTTTACAAAACACTGTAATAAAGCAGAGTAAACAACTAATTGAATTGAAAGTAACAAATTCAAGACTACTGGAAAATAAAAACACTCTCAAAATTACTTTTATGAAACTATCTAACGAACTACTACCAGGGAGGGAAATATTGAAAATACAGATTCGTCTTTTGGGATAATTTTTTAAACTTTAATTGTTAGCGAGATTAGTTCAGAAAGGCATCACGAATATCATATAGTATTGCATAACCTTCCAGAGAATGAGACTACTGAAAATGTGGCGTCACTGACCAAAATGAACAAAGAGTCTACGGATGTAGTTATAATCAAATGCTTCAGAGTGGGTAAAATCTGATTTACCAACAAGGGTAAATCTTTAGCTATCCAACAGACCGACGAATGAGCAATTTTACAAACTGAATAGCCAAATAATTATGTTACTAAATTTAACATAGTTTTTATTAGCTGCGACAAGACGTTTCGCCGAGGGAAAGCTGCATGTCAAGAGAAGACAAAAATTGATAGTACTGTCAAGCCAGTATTAAATGTGCAACAAGTAACTGATGCCATGTCAAATAAATCGGCGAATCTGAATGCATGGAATGTGGTAGCATTCAGAAACATAAAGATTATGCAATAAAAATGTGATACTGCTAATTATCGTTGAAACGACGACAGAACTGACAGGAACGAAGCCATAAAATGGATGTTAGAGAAACCTAACTGATTGATACAGTGGATATGTAGAGAGCTGAGTTTTATTTTTCGATGTTTTATGAAAACATTCCTATTTTTAGAGCAAAAATTTCATGCTATCTAAATATGTTAGATAAAACAATTTTTACTTGATTATTTTCATCTAAACATGGCTCAATGAAATAATGAAAACCATAAGGTTAATATACATTTTTAAAGATGGGTCTTTCTATAAACGACTAGGAAGTTCTTATATACGCTAAATCCTTATATAATGCAAAAACTTTGCTTTCCAGTGATTAAAATTCTATTATAGACTTTTTACAGTACAAATTGATAAGTTATTTCTCACAGTTGTTTCTAGGCTACCGTATTGAAGTTTGTTTAATTATTTGTAGTTTATTAGTTCAGTGCAATATAATATTGATTATCAGGTATATATCATTATCGTAGGAAATATTAGCCATTTTCAAGAGAGTGATATATCGAATGTTTTCGCTAAATATGACATTCTATAAATTGTTACAAAATCAACTAGGAGTGCTGAAAGATCATATTTATTTAGAGAATGAAGTTGGAACTCGTCAGTATTAAATCGGTGAATTGAATTATGAGCCAATTGTATATAACTAGGATAATCAAAATTTGAAACTGCAGATAGTCTCGATTTCAAGCGCTCATTTAGAATCTGTCAGAATTAATACGAAACTATTTTGCAGACTTTGTAAAACATTTGATTATGAGTGATTTAAGCATTTGGACTCAACTTATTTTATAGTTTCGGTGCACCAATTTTTTAAATAGTCTGTTTCAATGTTGTTCATATATTGATACATTTCCGAAAAATATTGACAGACGTCTATGCAAACTAAGAATATAAATAAATATGATTTTCAAATGAAATCTGCACTCAATTATATAAAAGCCTAGAATAGGTATGGTATACATTAAAATGAACACTTTAGAGATGGCAATTCGAAATATATCAGAAAGTATTATATTGGCAAACCTCAAATGTTATCCAGAATTGGGCTATAACGTTTGAATAACAATTGCAAATATAATAGAATAGAATTGTATATTTTGTAGCAAAACGACTTTAAATAAAAACATAAGCAGAATAAAACTACGTTGTACAATAAAGTTTGTCTATAAAATATCTGAGTTCAAACAATACATAATAAATGATTCGATAGGTTGCAAAAACGTAAGGAATTAGACAATATTCAGAGGTTTTCCATAGTATTTTGTCTTACAAACACAATATTAAAATGATAGTTTTGCAAAGCAGAGCTTCAAATTTGTATGATGACTTCAACATTATCACCGATTTCGATTAAAAATAATTATATTGAAAAGCTGATATTACCCGTGGATAAAACTGTAAAGGCTTTACTGTTAGAATTAGACGTCATGAAATTCGAGCAAATGTGTGATTATCGGATTCATCGTTCAATAGCGAAAATTGACCAGAATTTAACTGAAATGTTTTATAAACTAACGATGAAAATCTTTAACTAGAATACAAAAAGATCAATTAGGAATATCAATATGCAATATTTTTAACTATCCTTTGAAATTTATGAGCCGAATCTGCATATGTTTTCAATAAAAATGTTATGTATGGAATCAATTTACGAAAAAAAATTAACTATAATGGCATATTCATAAACTAACTTCCATAGATCAGCTTCAGCCAATGATCATAGGTCAATATCTAGGATACCTTCATTCTTGAATGTAATTTAGCGTTTAAAGTTAGAGCATCCGGACTCAATTTTACCTATTAATTTTTATAAATGTTGACATGGATTTACAGGAGGTCATTCGTCCCTAACGAATGTTTTCGCCATGTGGAATCATCTTATAGCTCTGGATGGAAATCTTTTATGCATTGATAATCTTCATAGGCATCTCAAAAGTGCTCGATTCAATTTCTTTGTTGCTACTATGAGGCCTATAAATTCAATAAATTTGAAGACGGTTGCATTTTTATCTGTATAGGAGATGCATAATTATTCACGTTAACCATAGATGTCTGCAAATCACATCCGGTATATCTCAGGGTTCGCGCTTGGATTCGATATTAAGCAAAAGTGTTTTTTCGACTATACAAAAGAAAATCTTGTTTGGTCAGATAAGCAAATTCACTGATGAAATCCAAATAATATTGATTAATCGATGGTCTATATAACAATGGGTATTTACGATTTAAGTGGGTATTTAATAAACCTAGGATTGGAAACTAGTTCAAAATAATCGCAGGCGTTAAAAATAAACTGTCGAACTGATCTTAAGTGTATAAAGCTTCATGATTCATTATTGATGAAGTTATCGAAATACAGTCAAGACAGGAAGTCATGGGTCACTGTGCGACACATTTTGTACAGCTTCGGTGGAGAGGCATAATCAAACGAAAGTTGGCAATGCCAAAATATGATGGACATAAATAAGAACAAATATGCCAGTGAAAAAAATACAACGCAAATGTATATCATTTGGATATGATCATTCTTAGAATATGCAGCTGCTACTTGGAACCCAATTAAAAGTAGTCTGTTTAATGTGTTAGAAACTGTACAAATAAGAGTTGTGAAAAATATTTGACTTTATCTTCTCTAACCGATGAATCTTGGTTACTACGTTTGGCTTTAATATCTTAATGGATTAGAAAATTAATTTATTGCATAAAATTATTCAACTTAAATCAATGGACATGCTTGAATTTGAACCCGATTATGAAGACACATGATACCAGAACTAGATCAGTTTAATCGGCAATAATTTCATCTTTTGTTGCCCCTTCGCGGGTCAATTAATTTTCCACTAAATTTAACCTAATAAATAATCAATTACCAAACAGAATACGTGAAAAATCCCCAGACATGATCTCGTTTAAATTATTGAATATTGAAATAGAAAAGCACCATGATTGTTTTGATCTTTGGCAGTTCTAATTTGACAATAAATTTGCTGGACTAGAAAGTTAAATAGATGGCGCAGGTAAATGCCAACTTTTCTGTGCTTTTATTAATTCTATCGACCCGTGTTGTGCGCACGCTGTTTTGTGGATTGGTCGTGTTATTGATAATGTATTTAAAATGATTTATTTATTTTCTTAAATTTGAACTAGTAAAAATGAGAAATTAAAGATCTGAGTAGCAAAATTTTAAATTCATATTGTGTTTTGAAAAACGAAGAACTGTTGAAAACTAATAAAAATTGTCAAATCAGTAAATACATTTACTTTGAATTCAGAGATTTGGTCAAAACATTTTATTGAGAAGAATAATTTTATTTTACTTCTATTGTTATTTAAAGTAGTTGTAATCCAAATTATGCAATTCTATTCTAAATTTGAGATAAAATTCACCGAAATAGCTGAAGCACATTAAATCAATGTTATAATACGATGCTGCTTTTCCATTCAGAACTGTTTAATATATCCTAAGTAGTGAAACCTTTTTATATTACGAATGGCAAATGCAAGTTAGGTTGGAATTGTAAATTATTGTAGGAGTTTCATATGAGAACGCGAGGTTTTCAATTATCCAACGAATTACCCAAAAAGTAATTGCTAAGCGGCGAGTGAGAACATTTAAAGGAAATGTTTTGGAGCAAACTTGATAACTATCAATATAAGTAGGTCTTGTTAGATTAGTCGCTTGATTAAATTCTTTTCATGTGAACAGTTGCGTACAAGTATGACTAAAGTGATATCTACCTTTTTGATAGAAACTAGTTCAATGCTCAAAATGGCTTTGACGCGTAGTTGGTCATATCGTTTGTAAAAGGAAAAATGTTATTGAAATTACTGGTGAACATACTTTTTGCTCGTGTGTGGTCATAATATGAACTATAAAATTAATAAAACATTAACAATTAAGATATTTTAACTAATTTCGGACCGGTATTAGAGTTAATGTAATAGAAATAAAGAAATTGCATAAAAATTTGAGACATTATCTTCAAGATGAAAGAATATTTTCAATTCGGGATCGTTTGCATATAAAGAAATCCCATATCGTTTGTCTGAGATTTATCTATAACGGTCGTTATAAAGTATTTATGTTTTTATCAAACCGACATCCTAAGTTAAAATCAGGTATGTATTGCAGTTTGATTCTTTATCCGTAGCTTGCTATCGTGTCATGCTGATTATAATGGAAGTTTTAACTTCGCCAGTACATGCGGCTCACAGTTGTTGAGCAATGCTTTTGAACAGCTTTAATGAAACGTCATTGATGTTTACTTTAAGTCAGTAAATTTGATTTAAATATTTGTTGTAAACCCTTACGTTATCAATGACTTCGTAAGCCTTAATAAAAATTATTAAGAAATGGAAATGCATAGAACCAATCTCATTAAACCCGGCATATTTATGGTTTGAACTGTCGCCAAAATCTGAAGCCTAAACAAAACGTGGAAGTATACTGCATCATTCCAAAGTTAATCACGTTTTTCTTTTTCATGTAAGACAAATTATTTTTATCGGGCAGGCGATTTATGAAATCAAGAGTAGGATTAATTACGAGAGGAACTGGTATGCATTTTGAAATGAAGAAGGCAAGATGTTTTCCAAATAAGCGGATGAGTACATTGAAGTCTGGTTAATTTATTTTAAATATGGCTTGTTATTTATACAAATACTGCTTCGAAACCTTTTTTGTAAATTAAAATCATACCAACCTTAATTTTACGTTCATTTCCATTGTCTGGTATTTTTTTAACTTAATATGAAAACATAAAATTTACTTTTACTTATTTTACTATGCATTTTCGTATTTAAATCAATAGCTTTATGCAGTCGTAACTGACCTTTGCTAACACTTGCTGACTAGTCCTTATTTTTACATTTTCTTTCTTAATCATAAGGAAGCAAAAATAAAATTTTAATTGAATTCCTATATAACATTTGGATTGTATTCCTTAAAGATTTTTTCTAATAAATATTGCGGTTTTTATACATTTCAAACAATTCTCTAGTGCATATTCTGTTAAATATTTCCATTAATTAAAAAAAAATTTATATAAATTGAAGAGCTATTCATTTTTGGAGAGCTTCAACTTATTGGAAAATAAATTTTGTATCATTATATCTATGTGAGATTATTATGATAAAAAGGTGTGCTGAAATAAAATTGTAATCAAATTATCGTAATATATCATATTTTCAAAGGAGCTATTGCATGCTGACGAGCTTTTCATTATTTACCCTAATGACATATTAAAAAATCAATATTCTGAAATACCCACATGAAAAAGAATATGATGACCAGAAGGGAAAACAAAGATGCTTTTACTGCCTTATTTACTCTTTATTGCCTATTTTTTAAATAGATCCTTCATATATTTGTTAATTACCTTCATGAAACGTTAAAAAAATCGCACACAGCGGCGTAAAATCAAATCAATCCTCGTTATGGCTTCCAGAAACAACACGGTGTCACCTTTCAAATTTACTCTAACTTAGATTTAAGGAGCTTTGTATTGATGCGTTTTTCTTATTTATTACATCACAGTTCTACTACAGCTAAGAAACAGGGGTTATCTGGAAATAAATTCATCTTGAAAGTGCTCAACTGTGAAACAACGAGAAATTATACGGTCGCTATTTCCATTTCAGCACCTAAAGGAGCAATATTAGTTCTACAAACCTAAGACGATAATCAAGGCGCATTTATTTGTCCCGGGTCCTTTTCATGAGTTACAATTAGATGTCTATCCAATTTCTACTATGGGCGCTTCTGCTAATGTCATTTTTGCCATCCTGTTGTAGGCTCAAAAAACACCGAAATAGCTTTAAATTAAAATCACAAGTGGGACACCACTTGTACCAAATTCCCAAGAAACTCCATGAGGAGCCGGCTTATCCTCCAAAAGGAGTCAGGCGCAGTAATGTAAAGTAAGTAAGTAAGTTCTTTAGTTCAGCAACCTTTACAATGATGGCATTTTACTGTTCATATGTTTTGTTTTCCTACTCCTCCGTTCGTTTCAGCTGGTCAAACTTTAATTAAACGCTGCATTATGATGCCTGCCAGGGTCACGCCTATGGGATTGCCGAATACAGCACTGTGAACCAACGTTGCAACTGCAAGTCCCTTGGTGTCTACTATTTCATCTTTACCATCGACGCTGTTAAGCTTGCGCCTGTCGCCGCTTACGTAAACAATAAACTCGAACTGGTTAGCTAAGCTCTACAGTGACGTCAATGCCATTGTCATCAAGGACATAGTAATATATCTCCTAGCTCCAAAGTTGAAAGTTCGTCTGTACTACAACCTGCTTTTCTGATTTTCCTTGATTAGTTATTGTTAAAGATGCAGTTTTCGAACTGTGTTTCCATTGTTGCCTACATTTATATAGCTATGGATTTTATGCCTTACGATTAGTACTATGTTTGTTTGCTTGTCGATAATTTAGTCTTACCAATAGATGATTATTAGAGATTGCTAGACTATCTTCACAAGTGACTTCTGCAAAGTGGTACTCTCTCGGTGAGGATGCAGGATGACTGCTTATGTCACATTTTACTTTCGTTTGCTGCCAAAAATTCTTCTAAGAATACGGTTGTTCAATTTTTCGCATTTAAATTAGACTCGATGGAATGTGTTTTTAATGTCTTTTATGCAGATAATTTTCTTTGGATTGAGTTGATTCCGATAACTTTTAATGCCACATACACCCAGTTAATAGTCACGTGAGACTTTATTTGATCACTTTTACTCACTTGTTTCTGGTGTATTAGAATCCAAACCCGTCGATCGTTTGTGTAGATAAAATTATTTTCAATTGTTCTGATTATCAATTTGTAAGCTGAAAGTCAACTTTGCACATACTTTTTCATGTTTTTCATGTTTAGATTGTCCTCTGAATTAACGCTTTTCATTCTTTTACTTAGCTAGTATCATTAAAAACTCTTAAAGTGTATTTCTAAAGAAAACAACTCCAATCTCCTCTTTCAAGATATTTTGCTATGTCAAAGAATGCTATATTTTCGGGGATTGGATCCGCTTTATTAAATAGCGGTTTTTGCGGTAGTCTATCTGAGCTTTTTTTTTCTATCTCCGTAACGTTATTTGACAATAGAGTTTGGTTATTATCTATCTGGTATTCAATCTTCATGCAGACTTTTTACCACTCAGTCACAAGAACTGCTTCATAGTCAATTGTACATTATTTAGTGCCATTGCGCTGCACGATGGAAAACACGTGGTATTTCCCTACATCATTAGCTAAATAATTATATACACGTGGTTGAAGAATAATGAACTAAACTCACTAATATTGGGCCATTCCCTTATTGATTTAGAACTAAGTAAATGTGCCTATAGATTTAATCCGAAGATTCATTTGTGGTATCATTTAACTGAGCAACCTGAAAATTAAATGGAGGCGAATTTTGTTTCCTTCTTGTCTCTGATCACTGTTCCATCTCTTCGACTCAGTTGATAATAAAATATAAGCTCTCATACTTTTACCATACCCGACCACAGTACGGTCATATCCGCGCCTCTCACAATTATAAATTAGGAAATTTGAAGGCATTCTGAACGAAAAATTGTTCGATGTCGTCTCCGGTAATAACCTTAAGATCTCCATATAAACTAATCTCTGCATTTCCAGATTATCTGTGTGTGTCCCTATACCTTATTTTAGTGCTCGTTTCAGAATTCCGCGATAACTTAAAATTATACTTCCATGAAACAACTTGGAGCCTGAACGATCTATAACTCAGACTAGGCTTCCACAATCGACCTGCATAGTGCAGAGTATTATAAATCTGTAATGCATATGTTGCTCTACCACATAAAGTTCATATCTGACAGATGTCCTAATTGACATGAGATCAGCTTTATTATTGACTTCTGAAAACACGCCTATAGACGAGTCCCTGACGTGGTCGATAAAATTTTGTAGAGTTTCGCCGTCCTTTAACTTTTGTAAATTCTGAGATGCTAGTTTCTTATCAGTTTGACTCGTTATGTCTACTGTAATTTTAGTGGTCCAGTGCGTATTATATTTCAGTTAGGCCAGCTGAATCCCTCCTAATAAACTAACTTTTATTAACTTCCTGGATTTTGAGACTGGTATACAAGTTATTAAAATAAACACATTGTGCCAAAGATGACCTACTTGGCAATTCTTAAGGAGTTTGCTCTAGTATTATATGAAGATCCAAAATCGAGCTAGAATGCGATTATCTATTTCAGCAACAACTAAGCTGATTAAAATACCTGTTTTTCCGGTTCCCTCATTAAATGAAATAGCAGTACTCTCAATAAAACAAGTGTGCTGTAATCGTTTTTCTATAAATATTAAGGCATGAGCATAGCTAAATGCCAGATATCTAACCTAGCTCCCACAAGCAAATACCAAATGACAAAACAAAATTCGAAAACTGAAAACAAGTACAAAGTAACAGCAAAAATACACGAAATAATTGTAACAAAGGAATTAGTACAATATTATTCAAATAATTTTCAGCATATAGAGTTTGTAGAAACAATCGACGAAAAGCTAAACTGTAAAAAATAATTTGATATTTTTTGTTTTGGAAAATGTTAATTAACTTTCACATTAAACTTTTTCATTTGCTTATTTAGTTCTCTTCAATTTAGCTTGATAACAACCAACCTTGAGCGGACTGATTGTTTTTTATTTCGTTTTATTTCTGTTGTATCATTTCCCGTAGTCTGATTCAATGTTAATGAAAATGTAATGGAAGCTTACTTGTCATGTGTATTCAACTTAAGGATGTAATACCGAGTGTTTTCTTCTGATGCCTGCATAAATTTTAACATTAGAATTATGTTTATTTGAGAGATGGGCTGTATATTTTAAATTTATAAATAATTCAAGGTGTTGTATCATGCATTTCTTTTAAGCTTGTTTGTTTATTCTTGCTACTTTATTCAAGCTACGACTTAATGATTTGTTATGACAATAACTAATATCGTTTGAAAAGACGAGACATCAGTTCATTCCTTATTAATTTCTTTCTGCAATTGTTGATATTTAAATATTAAAAGCCTCATGCCTGATGCGTCTACTGTTTTCAGATTCTGTACCGATCAAACTTGTGTTATTAAAGATATCCATTGACAATGTCAATGCATGCGCGATTGATCTAAATTTGTTTTGATTAGAAAATATTTGACATAGTTAGCCTTCAAATAAGAAAATAAAATAAAAAAATAGAATTTTTTTTCGTATTTATATAAGATCTATATAGTTTTATCTATTTCTACAACCGCCATCATTGTTGCTCATTTGGTTCTTAATCAATTATTATCTAAAATAATATTTTTACACTCCGCTTGTAATGATTTACTTCAAAATACAAAAAAATCAAATAAATGTAAATTTCTATCCTTATTTTTGCTCTACAGACAAAAATATTTATACTTGAACAGAAACTTTACACATTAGAGGGAAATTTGAATGAACGTACACCGCATCATTCGATAAAACACTACAACAAAATAATTTCTTCTCTTCATAAACATATTTCAGACAAAAATAAACGCAAAGAAATCTGTTTATAAAACAACTTCAGAGCAACCTTCCACAAGGCAAATTGCAACTTGCGGTCAATAACTTTCAGCCAGATTATCCGATCAGAAACATGTTCAGACTAATTTAAAATAACAGGCTATTAATAGTTAATTTATACATGAGACCTGAACAGACCTTTATTTTGACTCAACATTCCTACTTAGTGAGCTCTTATCTGAAGAAGCTCTTATACAACGATACAAAACCATTTTCAGTTAAGTCAATCCTACATACAGTATCCCAAAATCGCAATCACAAAAATGCTACAATTTCTCGCTACACACGCATTCTTTCAACCCCATAAGAGCAAATATAACACACTTAGTAGTTCTGAGCTAACTACTAAAAAAGCATAATATCCACAGAAAATGTTCCTCGATAATAGCCAAATAATTCTTATAACAAATTTCAACATCAAAATCAAGTCTAAATCATCTACATCCATAAAGTCTACTCATGCAACAAAAATATCCTAAACAAGAGAAACCAATAAAATAACCCTATATTTTAATAGGAAATCTCGCTAAAGTAAAGCATACATATAAAAAATTAGAAAATGTTTGTGCGAATCTCAGGTTGGGAACACGACGAAGATCATTAATTCAATCTGATATGTCAACTAATCATCATAAGGTAAAGGCAATTTTTTGGGAGCACTAAGCTCTCAGCGTTTGTCACAGAAACTCAATTTGAGAGCAACCAGAGCGAGTAACAAATTCAACATTAGCCTCTTTCATATATTCTATTGAACTATCTATACTTTATCTAAATGGCAAAAGTAAGGTCTCTCATTGTTACTACTTTTGAAATATGACCACATATTTTCTGCTTTGGAATCGTGATTCAAGCTCAACACATGAATGTGTAATTTTACTTGAGAAATAATTAATATGTAAAAGTATACATTTATTGTAACGCTGTTATATATAACAAAGTTTAAAGTCTGCCATTTTGTATTTGCCAGAAGTTAATTCTACTGCAAATTTCAGTTATTTATTTTATTATATCGTTATTTTGTGTGTTCAGTTTAGCTTTATCTATCTTGTTTAAAAAAATGGAATATATAAAGTACCTAATTTTACAGCCGAGTTGAGTTATTCTGAAAAGTAGACGGACTTTTAAATTTTGTTGTTGATCGTAGCATCATAACAATAAATATACACTTCCAAACATTATTTATTTTTTAATTAGAATTCCAAATGCATAATAATGGCTAAACTTAAACTTATTTAAGAAGAAATAAATATTAAAAATAAAACTTAAATTACATATTAATTCAAGACGAAAGAAGCGCTAGAAATGAAGAAGATAGCGCAATCTATTTACATAAAATCATACGATTCTGCTCTATACATATTTTAAATAACAACTATGAGTCTACCATCATAAAAATTCAATTCATAGGTGTGACTTGCTGTTGGGATCGATATATTGTACACAATCAATTGACTTTTAAACTGTTTTGATATTTTTCAGTACATTAGAGAACTTAATAAACGATACACTTTTCGTTTATAGAATAAATATAGTAGATATTAATTTCTCAATTTACCTAGTTAGTTGCTTATTGCCTACTAACAGTATTTACAATACTTTAATTCAACTTGGACTCACTCAAAATATTATTTCGTCAATTCGGCGAAAACTTATCTTGCCGTAGTATTCATTAATGAAGATATTGAAATATATATTACGCGCTAAAATTACACGCCACAGTGCGACCATGAACGATTTTTTTACATTAACTGTTAAAGCGCCAGAAATAAGAACTTCCCTCACAAAACGTAAAAGTATAGACAGGCTACTAAATAAAAAAAATCAGCAACATATACCATTTTAACGAAAATACACTATTAAAAAACAAACTCAAACACGTAATACAGGCTTACGAAGAATTAACATCAATATTTACAAATTTCATCATTAATCATACGCTGTCAATACTACAGCAAAACAATAAATTATACCAAAGAATAGCTCATGTGAAAACTATCCTCGCAAAGATAATACAAAAATTATACTATCAAATGGAAGAAAAAGAATCAAGATATCTTACCAAAATAGAGATAAGGTTTGCAAGAAACTGAACATTCGACAAGCATTTCCTTTTGTCAAGAATGAAATATATATACATATATACATTATACAAAAATGAACAGTAATTCATGCATGATGATTAGTACAACTTTGCAAATTTAGCAAACTCGAATCTAGTAGGCCAACAGCCAAACAATTCAACCCTTCCACTGATGTTACCACGGTACGATTACTTAAACTGTCTGAAGCCCTAAAATATCTCAGGAGATATAGAAGTCGAAGCTCTGTATTCCATAAAATTTAAGCCCCAAATGCACCAATCGAGCATCTCTGTGAACATGTTCTTTCAATAATTAAACTCATTGAAGCTAATGGCCTACAGCAAGAAAAACGTGCAAACATTCAGAGACGTCCTAGATGAAATGCAATACATACATTTTAAACTGTTACCTAACACATAGAACTCTAGTAAATTTGAAGATTTAAGACCACTAGCTAACTTACCTACACACACTGATGTTTTGAACAATATTATCTTTGAACTGATTAAACCGATGTTTTAGTTTCAAAGCCCCTATCAATATGGTTCTACTCGAAATTGATCCTGTGCGACAAATATGATAACTCTGTTAAGTGAAATGCACAATGATATTTTCTAAGTAGGAAAACGCTATTTTGATACAGTATCTATATGCGCAATCGTTAATGGACTTATCAACCTAAACTTATTGACAAGTACATTTGTATTTATCTTTAAATAACCGTCACCAAAACAAACCATCTTCACAATAGATGGAATTCCATATATTTCAATGCCTGTCAGTTATGGAGTTTCACAGATTTCAAAACTATGACCAACAAACTTTGACATTGTATTCGGTTTAATAAATATTGCAATTAAACTAGGTACAGATAAAAAAATATGCTGATGACACCACACTGGTATATCTCGTCAACACAATACATATAACTCAATCGTTGATAAATGTTCAAGAATACTTAAAGGCCATTCGCTGTATACACCAAAATCTTTAATTTTAAAACAACGTATCTAAGTCAGATTTCTTAATATTCGGTAAGAATATATTACTCTTTGACAACAATCTGTAACTTGAGTAATTTATTATTCAAATAAATTCAATAAAGCACTAATGTGTAATTCTCATAAATAGGTTATGTCACAAACAGCTTTTTACCACCAGTTCGCCCAACGCCAAGCATCTAGATAATTTGATATCAAGACAAACAAATACAACCAATCTTAGGGTAGTTCCTTATAAGACACTTATAAAAGACCTATTCTCGCATATACAACCATTATTTGGAACACCTCAATCAGTGCACTGACTAGCAAGCTGAAAAACTCCATGCTATTTCACAAAGGCGTACATTTGCTTATTTGTCTTACCTATAATATTTTGCGCAGGCTAAACCTTGGCCGTTATGGCTTAGAAAAACCACAACATCTTTAACTAAATTACACAAATTTGTTAAACTATTGGACATGCACAGATTTAAGATTCATTCAAGTTGCACCTCCAGATAGACTATATAGGATTATTTTAAAAATTAATCCATTCGATTTAACAACTAATTTCAGAATATATTTTAATCCTCAAGACTAATCACATTATACGACAGGTTACATAGCAAACCACGCAACCAACATCTAGAAGGATACTATTGTGTTAAAAACGAAAACTTAATAGATCTTGTTGGACAATATCCCAAAAATGGGACTATTCATATCAAAAATGTGAAATCACATATGACAATAACGAAACCTAGTGATTTATAGTAATTAAAATTTAAGAACAAATTGTTGAACCATTTACACTTTCTTGCATTTATGAGATTTGTAGGTTAACTAAAAGCAGCATCAACAAAAGAATCAAAACTCACACCATCCTAATTTACTGTGAAATATCTAGATGTCATATCCAAAATGGACAGTCCAACGACGAAGAAACACTGTAATATCCTCTTTACTGTCCACAATCGAACTAAAAAAATCTCTACGAATAAAGATTTATGCCTAAACGATTATCATGAATCAGACCACAGCTATCGTATACTAGACAACAAATAAACGTGCGTCTACCTAGTCAAATTTCTTTAAGGCCACAAATTGATTGATACAATGTCTTCTGAGAAGCCATCTTTCTAACAAGGCATATATTTGATTTTATTCTAGACAAAATAAATACTGCTGTTTAATTTTTACAGCTCAAACTTTTTTGAATTTCTTGGGTGCGTTCTTTTGTTCATAAAAAATACAATAATATACCGCTTGCTCCAATAGCTCAGAGACAAATTTTCAATTTCCATTTCTATGTTGAACTTATGTGTAAGATACTCTCAAATCAGAAGTTCAAATATAGTCAAAACAAGCTTTTCTTATTGATAATCTTACAATAAATAATTATCATTACACACATTGAACAATAATCGTTTGTTACATTCGAATCTTGATTTTTTATTTTAGGGTTCTTGATGATCTCCGATGCAAAAAAGGACAAAGAGTAAAACTAATTTTTACTGGTATTAAACAACATTACAAATTTATTTAGATGAAATATAGAAATATATATGCTTCCTTAAGTTTCTTGATCATCACTTTATATTACAAGTCAATGTTATATTCCTCAAGATAGAGTGTTGCAGAAATAATTTCCCTTAGATATTTGCAATTAATGTCTACAAAACGTACCGAAAGAATTAATATCCAAATCATCTTCAAAGTTTCATTTTTTTGATTATATTTTAGTCACAAAGTACTTTGTTTATTTATTTATATGGGACACTGTTATTAAGCTGCTAAAATCAACTTCGTTCCTTAATATTGTGGAGGTTAATTAAATTATTGGACATCAATTAACTCCTCATATAAAAATAAATCAAATTTTATTTTTGGACATTTGATGTTATCGCTGGTTTCGTAAAACAATATTTTGCTTTTAAAAAATATTGTAAATTTTTTGAAAGTTTCTTTTGTTTATATTGTTGAAGATTTTGACTTGTCTTGTTGAATGTTTATAAGAGAGTTTTATCTGAGTTGCTGAGTTGCACAAACGGCATACTGCGTGGTTCTATCTGAGCACTCTTAGCTTATAAATTATTGAAATTTACATTCATCTATCGTTCTTAGTACACATTATTGGGAAGGATCTCAAATTTGCTTCAGGTAATTGACGTGGATATTTGTTTTCAAGGTCACCACCGTATCGTTCCGTCATCTGCAGATATCAGCGTATTTTGGTGAGCATACTTAGTATAATATATAAATTGCAAGAAATCTTATCCTGATTTTATGGCTGGTTTATTAAATATTTAGGATACAGATCAATTAGCAAGTGGACTTAAGGAATGTAGTTTAAAAGATAGTTCAGAGGTTTTTAAGCCAGACATATGCTTTCTTGTTGAAACTTGGCTGTCCCCATCAATCCACTGTGATGACTTTTTCCTCATCCATGGTTACACTTTCCTTTGTAGTGACAGAACAGTTGGTCCTGGGGGCGGGCTGGCTGCCTATGTCCGATCCTTTCTCATGCCTAAACATTTGTCGACGTCGAACTCTAGGATTGGAATTTTACTCGTTTCAGCTACAGATCCATAACCAAAGTATATCTACCTGTGTTGTCTACAGGACACCTCACCTCTCAATCATCAACGACACTCGCGGGGCTCAACTTCTATTCACTTTTTTCTCTCAGCACTCCAATCGGTTCGTCGTTGTGGGTGACATCAACCTCTCCATGGTTAACTGACAAAATCTAACTTTTGAAAGTCACCCACTGTTTCGACTCTTCGCGGACAACCTGATAAACCAATTCGTGCACTTTCCTACCCAAGGGAACAACCAACTGGACTGTGTCCTCTTCAACAAAAAGCTGACCGATGTCCATTCTCGGGAGATCTTCCTTAATCTTGATCACTGTCAGGTATCCTTCCTCATCTCTCTTTTATTCTTTATCCCTAGGGAAAACACCCAACCATCCATGCGATTCACTAACTGGGAGGAGTTTCGCCGACCCTGTGACGCTGTTAACTGGAGGGACCTCTTTCACCCAAACAACCTCTCCTCATGCTTTTCCGAAGTCCATAACACCCTATCATCCCACTTAAATTCAGCCACCTCTATTCAACATATAGACGCGACGAATAAGTTGAACTCATTGTTTAAGGCACGCAACAACCTCGCACGCAACTCTCGACTACGCACAGCGCCACTTGTTCGCGCCCTCGCACTGAGACGTATCGATAGGCACATTAAACAGGTTATTAACAAACAAGCGCTCCACATCAAAACACGCATCCGCTCAGCTCCTAACTCTCGGATAAAGTTCGCTATCATCAAACACCATATGCTGCACAAGCCCAAAACCTCGTATCTTAACATCACTCAGTCGGAAGACTACTGATTCGCCGACGACTATATGACTTATCTCCTCGATTCCTTTTCCACTCCCACTCCTCCTGCTGTCATGTTAGACAGCGGAGACACTGAGAACCTACGCTGGTTCAACGTCTCATCGGCTTCCGTCACCCAAGCAATTAAAGTCATTAAATCTAAACACCAATTCGATCAATATGGTGTCTCGGTGAGCATGATTTCACTTCTTGGCTGGAATGTCTTCTCCCTGGTTTCTGCTGTTATCAACCGTTGCCTCGAAACTATCTATCTTCCCCGGACTGGTTTAACTCGACGATCTCTCCTATCCCAAAAAATGGCACTTCGTCAATCTCCTCATTCAAAGATCTTCGCCCCATTACTATCATCCCTTCTTTCATCAAAATCTTCGACAGGGTCTTATACAACATAATCTACTCCTTCATTAAGTCTCAGGAAAACTTCTATCTACTCGATGGTCAACATGGCTTCTTGAATAGCCGCTTCTCTTCCACCAACTCAGTTAATTTTCTCAATCTTTGTAACTCCTCCTCCTCCAAGTTCATGAATGCACTCTCCTCTTCCTGGATATATCCAAGGCTTTTGATTCGCTGTGATTTTCAGCATTTGAATCCGCCTTATTGAGAAGCGATATTTGCGGTAACGTCCTCAATCTTATCAGTTACTATCTCCGAAACCGATGCGCGACTGTAAAATTCGGAAATATCCCTTGAGGCCAGTCCTTATACGATCTGGTGTTTCCCAGGGTTCGTACTAGGTCCTATTCTCTTCAACCTTACACTCGCAAAAGTACAGGTTGAAGACAACCTTTTCAAGCTGTTCAGCATCCAACCTATCCTTACCCCTTATATCGGAGCTTTTATCCGCACTCCACTCGCAGCTCAGCAATATCGGTCTCAAAATAAACCCCGCCAAGACTCGTTAAATAAAACTCTCCTCTAGCCCATTCTGCTCTCTTCCGGTTGCAGATTATCCCCTCGATATTGAAATAATAGATTCGGCCAAACACCTTGGTATTTATTTTAAAAAATCTTTAGACTTCTCTCCACATCTTACGCACACTACTTCCAAACTCTTCAAATGGGTCCGTCTGATCTGTTTCAAGACTAACAACCCCATTTTCCAACTCACGCTATTCAAGGTCTACGTCCTACCCCTCATTTCATACGCTAATGAATTCTACTGTACTCTCACTCTCGCCTACTCGTATACCATCGAACAGATATCCTCCAGATTTCTAAAGCGAGTCTTCCCCTACAGCCAAAATTATCGGGAACACCTACTCCTGGCAAACCTTCTACCACTTTGGTTTACCCGTCACCTTGTCTATCACCGCCCAACTTTGCTCACTCATGTCACCACTAAGCCACACGTCCTAGCAATTCTTTTATCCAATCTAAACATACCCCCACCATATTTAAAAAAAATCTATTTCTTCTCCAAAGTCACTAGTGTCTTCAACGCTCTTCCCACGGACATAAAGCTCCTACACCAGCATGTATATAAAAAGGAGGACCATAAGTACTTCTTTAAAAAATTTTATAGTGAAACGACCGATTGGAAACAAAACTGGTTTCTTCTCAATTCATATCATTCCTTTCATCCCCGGCCATTCTCTTTACTGATTTTGAAAGGCAATCTAGTCGACTCCATCCTGGTCAATTCTACATTTCATGAATTCAATATTCACGACAAAGGACTCCGTCGGTTGACGTCTGCTACCGGTCCGCCATCATCTTCGATCTCATATTCGAACGCATCTGTCTGGACCCAGCCTACCCCGCATTGATGCTCGGACACTTCATGGACTGAACTCCAATTGATCTCGTCTAGTCAAATGGAATTTCGATTTTCTTTTTCACGAGATTGAACTATCATGAAGTTGATGATAACATTTCCCCGTCTCAACCCCTCCCTCCTGCTATTAAATATTTTGCTTGACACAATTTCATTGACCTCCACATATCCTACCTTTGATTTGTTATTCTGTGGAGGATGTTGAATCCTCCGCCTTAAATAAAATGACCTTGAATGATAAATTTAAACCACCATAGCTGATTGTAACAACTTTATTTAAAAAGAATTTCTTCTTTTTATTTTCCAGAACATTCTTTGTTTAAATACTTGATTTTTAAAATTGTACGCTATTTTCAGTTTTTGAGTATCTTGCTTACTGTCTGATATTGAAACTCTGGTCTGCTGCATTTTAACATTTCTTTCCATTATAAACGATTACAACAATTTTCAATATACTCTTCCAATCCTTGCCTTGTGTACTGATATAATATAGCACTGAGGAGGAGCCTTGGAACAGGTATAATTGTTTTATTTGTGGGTCACGTACACATCAAAACAGATTATTGCTGGCATAGCAGCTGTCCGACTCTCACCTTCCATTTGCCATAGTAAGTGTCAATTTAATTATTAAAACATTTGATCATGGATACCGATATTAAGTATGAGGACACATGCAAGTTAGTGCAGGACATAGCGGACTTGAATTTAAATGACACAAGCAATAATATAAGCATATCAGACTCTACTGTGAATTTTAGGACTTCCAGCGATCTGGCATCTATGGGGCTTACAGACACGAATAGGTTAGGGGCCTCAACAAAATTTGGCGACCGCGCCAGTCCAAAAATATTAAGTCTACCACAGTATAAGTCAGAAAAACATTCAAGTTGGGTAGGAGATGCCCAAATGATATTTAGTGCTTATAATATCGTGAACCCTATGGAGAAATTTGTTGCAGCATGGATGGCATTGCCTGAAAATTTCCGAAATGCTTTGGAAAATTTCAGAGACAGAACTGTAGAAGAAAAGCCGTATAATGCATTTGAGTTATTAATGGCAGAAATTCAACAGAGATATCAGCCTGGAAGATCAGCGCAAATGTGCGAATTATTACGCTTAGAAAAAATGGGGCGTCAACTGCCGTCCGAATTTTACGAACGCCTTTGCACAAAAGCTTCCAGGTTGAATATATCTAGAGATGTAATCAACTCCATTTTTACAGCTGAGCTACCAATTAGGCTCAGAACAACAATGGAAGTATTTGACACAATGAACATAGATTGGCCAACAAAACTCAGAGGGTTAGACGGCGTGTATAAACAGCAAGAACCACAAGTACATGCTGTAATGGCAGATTCTGTAACGATGCAGCCAGTCAGGGCAGATACCGAAAACCACCTGGCTATACAAGAAACTTTGCGATTCTTATGTAGAGAAGTTGCTAGCTTGCGTAGTGATATGGCACAACTTCAGAGTCAGGATAGGTATAATAGACGTCGAAGGAGTCACTCGCGTCAACGCTTCGAAGGGCCACGCGGATGGTGCAAGGCACGTTGCGAATACGGACGCAGTGCGAAGTGCCAAGGAGAAAATTGTAATTACCCGCAATTAGGTGGACCCACATGGACAGGAAGCACAAAACCGGTTGAGAGGAATCCGTCACCGGAAAAAGGGAAAAATCCCCGCTAGTAGGAGCCGTAGGGGGGGTTCCATTGCAAAGGCTCCCAGATATGCCTTTAAAAGGCATACTCAAAGCAAAAGAGGCGACTAGTACAAATAGCACCGAGATAAAAGGCAAGAGAGTCCGATTCTCACTAAGCGGGGATCTTGAAAACATTGCCGGATTGTCCAGCAACAAGTTCATTATTAAGGATGAATTATCTGGATTAGAATTTCTCATAGACACGGGTGCTGAGGTAAGCATAGTTATGTCAGACGTGGTGGAAGCAGATTGCCCCACATTTGATTATCAACTATGGGCCGCTAACGGTAGTCCAATTGAAGTAAAAGGGATGAAAGAAATGTCGGTAACATTAGGCCAGAAATCTTCCTTCCGTTGGAATTTTCTAGTAGCCGATGTCAAGGACCATACCATTGGCATGGATTTCTTGACCCATTTTAAGCTGACATTAGATCCCATAGCCAGGACTATCGCAGAAGGCGTAGGGACATTAACACATACCGAGTCTAATGTGTCGGCAGTTAGAACAGTTCTCTTACCTCGTCGAACAGTTGCGCATAACTTTTCCGATATAATTGAGAAGCACCTAGCAGTGTTTCAACCTTTCAGTGCCAAAAGGATAGGTCTGAAGACAGGAGTAGAACACCAAATAGAATTGGTGGCTCCGTTGCCTTGTTCACCAAAGGCTCAACCATTGGCACAACACAAGCAACAGGTTGCTTTGTCCGAATTTCACCAATTGCGCGAAAAGGGGATTTGTAGAAGGTAAAATTCCAATTTTGCTTCCCCAATAGTGGTAGTTCCCAAACCTGAACCGGGTCAATGGAGGGTTTGTGGAAATTATCGTCTATTAAACTCAGTGACGAAGGGTGATTCTTATCCTCTCCCTAACCAGAGTACCTTACTCCGAGATATAATGGGATATAGGTTTATTCAACTTTAGATCTCCAGAAAGCGTACTATCAGGTACCAATGGAAGAAAGTTCGATACCACTCACCGCAGTCAGATTTCCAGGAGGGGGATCGCATGAATTTCTTCGAATGCCTTTTGGTTTGAAAAATGCCAGTCAGACATTCCAGCGTTTGGCTGAAGAAATCCTTCAAAATTGTCCATTTGCGAGAGTATATATAGACGACATAATTATTTTTAGTCGCTCCCGAAATGAACATCGTACGCATTTGGAAACGGTTTTGACCAGGCTGGAACAATATGGATTAGTGGTCAAACCTAATAAGAGTAATATAGGTTGCTCTTCAGTTAAATACCTTGGGCATATACTTTCCAAAGACGGAATTAAACCTTTGGAAGATAAGGTCCAAGCTATTAAGGACGTAACGGAACCCCGAACCGTACGCCAGTTGCGAAGGTTCTTGGGTATGATCAGCTATTATCGTCGATTCATTCCAGGTCTAGCCGGAATTCTTGGATCGTTAACAAGCCATCTCACTCGTGAAAAGAGCACGATCAAGAAGTCTTGGCCTATAAACTTGAGTCAAGAAGACCGAGAAAATTTCCAAAAGGCCAAGGACATGTTAAGTGACGTAACCACATTAGCACCTGTAGATTGGGAAAAACCTTTCGAACTAATCACAGATGCCTCAGATGTTGCATTAGGGGCAGTGCTACAGCAAAGAGATCAGGACGTAGTAAGACCGATTGGGTTTTATAGCCGTAAGCTTAATGATCGAGAAAAACGTTATGATACGTTTGGAAAAGAGCTTCTAGCAGTGTATGCCGCAGTGATACACTTCGAGCATTACTTAGATGGTCATAAGTTTAAGTTATTGACCGATCATAAGCCATTGATTAGCATACTTGGTAAGACAGCTAGGCTTAATTACTCTCGTAGAGTAAATTCCCAAATAACTCGGTTAGCAGAGTTCGATTTCACTGTGTCTCATATTGCTGGTAAGGAGAATGTGGTGGCCGATGCACTTAGCCGACCGAATGAAGCTGATGTCGAGCTGATATTTCAGGGTCCATTAAAACATTTAGATGAATCAATGAACGATTTCGTTAGTCAAATCGAGGAAGCGCAAGGATCGGATCCCTTTACATTAGTATTATCTAAAAGACCAGGATATGTTCGTAAGCTCATAAGTGGCAAGTGGTTGTTATGCGAAACATCTAGAAGTCAACCACGACCATATGTGCCATTGGAGTTACGGGCCAAGATTATCCAAGTGTTGCATGACATGGGTCATCCATCCATTAAAGCCACCATTCGATTGATCAACGACAGATACGTATGGCCGCACATGTCTAAAGACATACGGGTATGGGTAAGAGCCTGTGCCAAGTGTCAAACGTGTAAGGTGTGGAGACATACCAGAACCGAGATAAAGAACATTGGAATACCAAATGGACGGTTCAGACACGTACACATAGACATTGTTGAGATGCCTGAAGTAAACGGAAACAAATACTTGCTGACTATGGTAGATAGATTTAGTCGTCAATTTGAAGTGGCGATTTTAAAAGACATGACAGCGCAAGAAGTCTTGTTCGCGTTTCTACATAATTTGATATCGCGTTATGGTGTTCCGAAAAAAGTCACTAGTGATCGCGGTAGTCAATTTATGTCAGAGCTTTTTGTAAGATCCCTCAACATCATGGGAACCACTATAATACATACTAGCGCATATAACCCAAGAGCGAACGGGATGGTAGAAAGGCTACATCGTGAACTGAAAGCTGTATTAAGGTGTACTAGAGGAACAAGCTGGATACACGATCTTCCTATAGTACTACTCGCCATGCGCAACAGACATAGGGCACAATTAGGAACTTCCATAGCAGAAGTGGTTTATGGAAAACCATTAAGGTTAAATACTGTTTGTTGCGAAGAACTAATATATATGCAAGTATGTATTAGGTTTTGCGAACCTAGTAACAAATTAGTTCAGTTGTGACCAGAAGGATAAACCAAAGCAGCATGAACGGAAAGTATAATCTCATGCACATTCGCCAGTAAGCACGAAACGAATGTGCATGAGATTATACTTTCCGTTCATGCTGCCTTTGGTTTATCCTTCTGGTCACAACTGAACTAATTTGTTACTAGGTTCGCAAAACCTAATACATACAACCATTAAGGTTGCCTGGAGACCTTCTAATAGAAACTCCAAGTAGTCTTGATTGGGCTTCTAGTTATGTAGATTGGTTTGTAGGAGCACTTAGAGACAAGATGTATCGTTTGGCCCCAACCATAACTAGAAAACCTAAAACTAAATGCTATGTGTCCTCCGATTTAAAATCGGCTTCGCATGTAAATATAACTAATGAGAATCGGAAGAACTGCCTAACACCATTTTACAAAGGACCTTACAAGGTCAAGAAGATGACTGACAAGAATGGCATTATAGAAATAAATGGCATTGAGGATTGTGTTACGTTGGATCGCTGTATTCCCCAGTTTATCTGGATTGACGGTGTGACCGCATTTAAAGATGCGTCGAATGACCGTTCCATGGGCGAATCTGAGGTGTGCAATCCCATCTTGCAGACACATAATGAAATGCAGTACTCGGAAGAACCGTTGTCTAACATATCAAAATCTTATTCTACTGAATCACAGCATGAAAACTATTTGTCGACACCAGATGATTTTGAAGAACCAGCGAATGTTATACCGGGCGAGATGACGACGTCAGGGGCGCCAGTATGCACAAAACGTTCTGGAAGAATACATCGTCAGCCGAAGAACGATGATTACATCTACTATTAGTCGTTCCTCTCTTTTTTTTGAGAAGGTGGTGTATGTGGAGGATGTTGAATCCTCCGCCTTATATAAAATGACCTTGAATGATAAATTTAAACCACCATAGCTGATTGTAACAACTTTATTTAAAAAGAATTTTTTCTTTTTATTTTTCAGAACATTCTTTGTTTAAATACTTGATTTTTAAAATTGTGCGCTATTTTCAGTTTTTGAGTATCTTGCTTACTGTCTGGTATTGAAACTTTGGTCTGCTGCATTTTAACATTTCTTTCCATTATAAACGATTACAACAATTTTCAATATACTCTTCTAATCCTTGCCTTGTGTTCTGATATAATATAGCACTGAGGAGGAGCCTTGGAACAGGTAAAATTGTTTTATTTGTGGGTCACGTACACATCAAAACAGATTATTGCTGGCATAGCAGCTGTCCGACTCTCACCTTCCATTTGTGTCAATTTAATTATTAAAACATTTGATCATGGATACCGATATTAAGTATGAGGACACATGCAAGTTAGTGCAGGACATAGCGAACTTGAATTTAAATGACACAAGCAATAATATAAGCATATCAGACTCTACTGTGAATTTTAGGGCTTCCAGCGATCTGGCATCTATGGGGCTTACAGACACGAATAGGTTAGGGGCCTCAACAATTCCAATGGTCGGGCCAGTTGGCCTTTGATTCCAAATAAATGTATTATTGTTATTATTATTATTATTAACTGTTCCAAATTAGATGATCATACGGCATATATGGCTTTTCCGGGCCTGGCATCTCAGAGACTCTCTTATGGTAGTGACCAAAGAGCATATACAATATGAAGCAAATCACATCGTTCTCGGTAATAATAAAACAAGGTTATTCACTGTCTCACTCATCCATAAATAAAAATTATCTTGAGTGTAGCGTGATCTTTTCATTTTTGGGCTAGATGGTCTTTTTTTCTCAATAAAATTTATTATTATCATTATTATTATTATAGGAACAATAAATGTAAATTATCAAAACAAAGCAATTTATCATACCATAGGAAAAAGGTAAACGGAAGTAGAAGAAGCACAAACAGTGGAAGCCAACCTAAACAAGGAGGATGATGACAAAGATGCGCACAGAAACCGTGTTTTGTTTGACACATGTTTACGTGATAATTAAATTGCCGCAAAGTATATATTAAGCAAGATTTCGCGTTCATCAAAGTTTATTACGTTTACGAGAATTTAACTATTCAAATAGAATATGTATTTATTTAGCATACACAGGTATGTCACATTCGGAACTTATAACCAGTACAAAATGGTGGCCCGAAAGACAGCCGATTTCACTTTCAAAAGTGATGAGGATGTGTGCGGGATGAAATAAACAGAAATTATTAAATCTTCCGAGGATAGTGGTACTGTTATTTTTGAGAAATCTATTCTTGTTGATATATAGTCAAAGACGAATTCATTTTTGGTATTTACGTCCTGCATTATTTGGCTTACCTTTGGTGGTTTATAATTTGTGGGGAAATAAATTTTCCAAAAATTTGTAGAATTTACTATCATTTGTCTAGAGGGCTGCAGAATTTCCTCCGTCTAAGATGTTTTTAAATGTTTTTATGTACTGATTTGAATTCTGGGTGACGCGCGCGGTTTAAAATGGCTCCAACTTTTTTGAATACTGAATTTGAAAAAATTATTACGGACCTTCAAAACTCCATGAAGGAGCTAAAGTAGGAGAACAAAACTATTAAAAATGAAATTTTTAAGCTGGAGTCGGATGTTAGCAATTATTCGGCAAAATTAGATTTATCAGAAAGGAGAAATGGTAACTTAAGCGCTAAAATTGAGGAATTGACCGTTGCGTAAAATGACAAGATGGATAAATTAAGTGTCAATGTTAAGCCATGGATCGAGTTAGCTGAAATAACTATAGAAGATGATATATCTACAAAAAGCAGTTCTTCAGGTGAAGAAATATTAAATATTTTAACCAATGAAGTTTCTGCAAGGATCGGAAAACAAGAGCAGTTAATTTTATTTAATCTAAAGGAAAATGCTGATCGCAATGATGTTGAAAAGTTAAATGCTTTAATCAGAGATACGACAGAAGCCAAAATAACGAAATGTTCAGAGTAGACAAGATATCGGAACGACCAAGGCCGATTTTGATAAAATTATCAAAGAGGCCGACTAACAAGCAAGTGGAAGATATTAATAAGAAGAAAGAAGAATGTCGTAACTTTCACAACATATTCATCTCCAGAGACAAGACTTTTCTCCAAAGAAATTTGTCAGCGGCAAAAAAGGTAAAGAAGAATTTAGATCAGAAATCAAGTCATCCGGAACAAGTTACAATAAAGGGTGTGTCAATCGATTCTAAAATTACAAAAAACGGGGTTTCATTAATGAATGTTGTGGACAGCGGACAGCTACGAACTATAGCTACGGTACCCAACAAACGAAGTATAAGGAAACCACAAAAGTTAAATCAGTAACTATTGAAAACTGTAAAGATGAGTTGGGTTGTTCATATACTTTATTTTATGCTAATTGTAGAAGTGTTAAGAATAAAACTTTTTTGCTGTGTGATTTTATAATAAGTAACAATTTTGACTTTATAATTTTATCTGAAACCTGGCTGAACAAGAACATTGAAAACTATGAATTTGACATACCTCATTATTCTCTATTTGGGAAAGATAGATCCCTGGATAAAAGAGGTGGAGGAGTTCTTATTTATAGCAAATCGATATTAAATGCAACAGTGTTACATACTAGCGAATATAATACTGCCATTGCTTTTTTAACTATACAAATTGATAACCTGAATTTAACCGCGGTTTTCAGACCGCCGTATGCTAATTTACATGATGATCAAATGTTTACCAATTCCTTTCAATCTATTTTCGACTGCCATGGTTATATTGTTGTAGTAGGAGATTTTAATAAGGTGCATAACTGTGAAATAATCAATCTTTTTTCTAATCATGATCTTAAGCAGATTATAAAGGAACCAACTAGAGGTTCGGAATGCTTAGATCATGTATATTTAGAAGTTGAAGCGTTGAACTCACACAGTTATGATGTAGTAAATTACTTCAAAGAATTGGATCATAAACAAATTATTTTACAATGGAACCTTTCGAGTAGCAAAGCACAGAAACCTAATTTTGAAAGTGCACACGTGCAATGTTCCAGAATCAACTGGAATCTTTTTAGAGAATTAAGCTTATCAATTGATTATGAATGTTTTTTTATCATGAACAATGACGAATTTGTTTCTTCTGTTTCATTGTTATTATCTGATATATTTAGGGCATCTACATTTACGGATGTTATACCAAAGCGAATCAATAGGAAGTTATGTAAGCTAAGAATCAAACGAGATAATATAATAAAATGTAGTCTTATCAATAGTATTAAAAAAATGAGGTTAGATTTGATCGATAAAGAAATTAATCCATCACTGCTGATAATCCGTCAAAGATCAGAGAGAATTATTTTGGCTAAACTGAAGAGTAATCCTAGACTAGGATACAAACTCCTCACAGACTACGGTAAATATAAGGAAAAATTAAACCTTATATTACCTGTGGGTAAAACTGATTATGAATTTCTCTGTGAATTGGATGAAGTATTTGGCAACTTGTTATGTAATCCACAGAACGAAAGCAATTTCATTGATCTACCGGATCCTTCGGGAAACCAGGATCTAGGACTTGTTATTGACAGTGATGCATTGATAGAATTAATGTTAAAAATAAAATCAAAAAAACAAAAAGATCAACTTGGTATATCGATTGATAACCTACTTCAATTACCTTTAAATTTTATGAATGCGCTCTGCAATTTTACAAATATAATTTTGAAGAATGGAAAATTACCAATTGATATACTAACAATAGTAACTAAACCTTTGCCAAAAGTAAGTAAGCCAACGTGTGCCAGTGATTATAGATTAATCTCTATTATCCCTTCGTTTTTGGAGATAATAAAACGATTGATACTTGAACATTTAGAATGTTTTCTGCCGGCTGATTTCGATATATGCCAAAATGGCTTTACAAAAGACAGGTCGACAACTACTAATATGCTCTCTATGGGGAAACATGTAATTACATTAGATGAGAAAAAGTTAGATGCATTATTTGTATTCATAGATATCTCAAAATATTTGACTCTATATCTTTTGATGCTATTTTGAATGCGATTAATTTATTGAATATTGATCAAAATATTGTTAGATTACTAAGATACTATTTATATAATCGAAGAATGAGTATTTAGGTAAACGATTTGATATCTAAATCGAAAAGGGTAACAAGTGGAGTTCCACAGGGATCAAGTTTGGGGCCAATTTTATTTAAAATTGTATTTGCACATTTGGAAACTAAGATCCCTAACGGTCGAGTTTGCAAATTTGCTGATGATTTGAAAATAATCTTTCCAATTGATCCAAATAATGTCGAATTCTCCAAAAATAATGTGACACTAGATTTGTATGATTTAAGTAAATACTTGTTAACACTAGGGCTGAGAATAAACAGTAAAAAGACGAGAGCTTTAAAAATAGGTAACAGAACAGAATTTAATTAGTTTATTTTCATGATGCTGAGATTTATGATGTTTTTGAGATTAAACTTATGCAAGAAATTAAGAATTTAGGCATAACTATTCATTGTACGGCTTCTGCTGAGAAACATATTGAAAGGATAGTAGGCAGTGCCAAGAACAGATGGGCATTAATAAATAGAAATATTATATCGCATGAAATAAAATTCAAAATGTTTATAATATGGATTAGACCGATACTAGAATATGCTGCCGCTACTTGGAATCCATTAAAAAAGGGTTTGTCCAATAAGATAGAAGCTGTACAAAGAAAAGTTGTGAAACAAATTAGTCCTATCTCCTGCACTATATACGCTACTAGATTACAGTTTGTATCACTGCATCCTTTATGGTTTCGGAGAATGTGCTATTGCATAAAAGCTTTCCATTCGAACCAGTGGACTGGTACCTATATGATTCCAATAAGAAAGTGTCATGAAAGTGGAACTAGATCTGGTCATTTTGCAATATCTCCACCAGTGGTGGGGAATGTTGCGAGCAAGCTATTCTCTTTTTCAAAAATTTACAAAATTTACAATCAATTGCCAAAGGGACTTAGAGAAACGCCTCCAACTAAAGTGTCTTTTAAATTTTTATCTACCGAACTAGAAAAAGTGTTCAATCCTGCTGATATTTTTAATTTTGATATGATAATACTCTATGATAAAACAGGATTAATTGTGTTTCAGCAACATAACTTCTCGAGATTCTATCTTCAAATTTTGTATTATTAAAACTGAAATTTTATGCATTATATCATCTTGTTAATCAACAATGCATACAATCAATTATTAGTCATGGTTCCCTTTTTTTCTTACAAAATGTTATACTCGAATTATAACTTAAATTTTCCTAATTTTGATGAAGAATCTATCACTCTTTACAGCTGAACTTTCTGATGCTGATAAATTGTACAGTACAACTAATTGCACATATTTATGTGATGTGATATATTTTTATATTGTACATTTTATAATTTTATTATTTGATGGAACATGTGTGGATTGAATCCAAATAAAGATATTCTATTCTATTCTATTCTATTCTGAACTAGGAAAACTATGCGATTTTTTTAATCTTTTGAATTTTGTCTTAACGGCTCAAGAACAATTCGCCGACATATAGCGTAAATGAAATTTATACTTAATTTACGCGGCACAAATTAAAACAAGCGAAATTTGCCGTTAACCAATGGCGTGTGAGCTTTCGTTTTCACGGTATATACAGGTTATCATTAAAAAAGCGTTCCACATCGAAACACGCATTCGCTCAGCTTCTAACCCCCAGATAATGTTTGCTATCCTCAAAAACCAATTGCTGAAAAAACTCAAAACCTCGTATATTAACATCTCTCAGTCGGACGACTTCTGTTTCGCCGACGACTATGTGACCTATCTCCTCGATTCCTTTTCCACTCCCACTCCTCCTGTTGTCATGTTAGACAGCGGAGACACTGAGAGCCTACGCTGGTTCAACGTCTTACGGCTTCCGTCACCCATACAATTGAAGTCATTAAATCTAAACACCAATTCGATCAATATGGTGTCTCGGTGAGCATGATTTCACTTCTTGGCTGGAATGTCTTCTCCCTGGTTTCTGCTGTTATCAACCGTTGCCTTAAAACTATCTATCTTCCCCTGGACTGGTTTAACTCGACGATCTCTCCTATCCCAAAAAATGGCACTTCGTCGATCTCCTCATTCAAAGATCTTCGCCCCATTACTGTCGTCCTTTCTTTCATCAAAATCTTCGACAGGGTCTTATACAACCTAAACTACCCCTTCATTAAAGCTCAAGAAAATTCCATCTCCTTGATGATCAACATGGTTTCTTGAATGGCCGCTCAACTTACACCAACTTAGTTAGTGCTCTCAATCATTGTTACCCCTCCTTCTCCAAAGGTTATGACTGCACTCTCCTCTTCCTGGATATATCCAAGGCTTTTGATTTGATGTGATTTTCAGCAATTGAATCTGCCTTATTTGCGGTAATGTCCTCAATCTTATCAGTTACTATCTCCGAAACTGATGCGCGACTGTAAAGACGGAAATAACCTCTCAAGGCCAGCCCTTATCCGATCTGGAGTTCCCCAGGGCTCCGTACTTGGTCCTATTCTCTACAACATTAAACTCGCGCAGGTACAGGTTGAAGACAACCTTTTCAAGCTGTTCAAATATGCGGATGACATGGTCATAGTATTCAATAACCCCAAAGCATACAATCTATCCTTACCCCTTATATTGGAGCTTTTATCCGCACTCCACTCGCAGCTCAGCCATATCGGTCTCAAACTAAACCCCGCCAAGACTCGTTTAATGAAACTCGTCTCAGACCCATACTGCTCTCTCCCGGTTGCAAATTACCCCCTCGATATTGAAATAATAGACTTGGCCAAACACCTGTATTTATTTTTCACAACCTAGACTTCTCCTCACGCATTACGCACACTACTTCCTAACTCTTCAAATGGGCCTGTCTGATCTCCTTCAAGTCTAACAACCCCATTCTCTAGCTCACGCTATTTAAAGCGTACGTATTATCCTCATTTCATACGCCAGCAAATTCAACTGTCCTCTCACTCTCGCCTACTCGTATGCCATCAAACAGATCTTCTCCAGAATCTTAAAGCGAGTTTTCCCCTACAGCCAAAATTATATGTAACGCCTACTCCTGGCAAACTTTCTACTGCTTTGGTTTACTCGTCACTTTTGAGACATTTCATTTATACATAAGGTCACAACTTGCCTAACACTGTCCAACTTTGCTCAACCAAGTCACCACTACGCCTCACGTTCTAGCAACTCTTATATCCTATCTAACCATACCTCCACCATATTTAAAATAATCTATCTTTTCTAAAGCCACTAGTGTCTTCAACGCACTTCCCACGGACATGAAGCTTCTACCCCAGCACGAATTTAAAAAGGCGGCCCGAAAGTACTTCTTTAACAAATTTCTTTTTGAAACGACCGGTTGGAAGCAAAATTGGTTCCTTCTCAATTCATAACGTTTCTTTCAACCCCGGCTATTCTCTTTACTGATTTCGGAGGGCAAAATCCCTCTGGCTGTCATCTCATTTCCACTTTTCCCCTTTGGATTTAAATCTCTCATTCTTGTCTCCCTGATACCACTTCTAATCTCATTTTTCACTCTATCATATCCATATAGTGGATACTTTACTATGTTTTGGTCATCCAATCTTTTTACTTTTTGTTTCAGCGGAAGACCGGAAACTCAAAAACCCTGCTGGTCCATCCAACGGTTTACATCGGGCATGGTCTCCCTCTCGTCTTCCATCAGCCATAACCTCGTTAAACGGACGCCAGTGATCCCTGCGCGACACATTTGCTTCAATCTAGTCGACTCCATCCTGGTCAATACTACACATCAGAAAATTAATATCCACGACAAAGGACTCCGTCGGTCGATTTTTGCTTCAGGTCCGCCATCATATTCTATCTCATACTCAAACTCATCTTTATGGACCCAGCCTACCCGGCATTGATGCTCAGACACTTCATGGACTGAACTCCAATTGATCTTGTCTAGTCCAATGGTAATTCGTTTTTATTTTTCACCAGATTGAACTAAAATGAAGTTGATGAAAACATTTCTCTTCCTCAACTCCTCTCTCTGCTATTAAATACTTTGCTCATCAAAATTTCATTCACCTCCACATATTCTACCTTTGATTTGTTATTTTAATGGTCGGGCATGTTGGCCTTTGGTGCCAAATAAATGTATTATTATTATATAAGCACGGTGCATTTACCATGCTTTTCAGTATTCAAATTGGATTTCTGCTGTGCACTACGTGTGCGTGCTGACTCCAGTCATACTGACTTTTCATCTACGCTGACTTCTGGACATGCTTCACACGCAGTGTCATCTAGTAACGCTAATCTTGTCGCTGTACAACTAGTGAGACGGAGCAACTTCTATTTATTGGACTTTTACGTGTGCTAGTCACCACGGTGTTGTCGCAGATCTTTAACGAGACAATACTCAGCCTTCATAGTCTCTCGCATCTGATGTCAACGCCACAACTGAAGGACACCACCCAGTCAACCAGAGCCGGTCTCAAATGACTATGAGTATTTCTAGACACTGCTACACTAACTAACTTTCTCAGCATTTACCGGAGGACGACATTCCCGCCCAAATAGGGGTCACCAACATTATTCACTCTCAGCCGACTTCGCGATTCAAAACTTTGCAAATGTCGTACAGCATTTACTTGAAGCTGGAGCGTTTTAAATCGCGTTCACGAAAGTTTATCACTGTTACGAAAATTTGTCTATTGGAAGAGAATATGTACTTATTCAGCATATACTGGCATTCGGATCCCATAACCAGTCCAACATGGTGACCCTAAAGACATTCGATGTCACCAAAAATGATAATGATGATGTGTGCAGGATAAAATAAACAGAAATTATTAAATCTCCCAAGGATAGTGATACTGTTATTTTTGACAAATCCATTATTTTTATATTATCATAGTCAAAGGTAAATTCAATTTTGGTATCTACAGCAGGCGTTATTTTTCTTGCCTTTGGTGGTTAATAATTTATGGGAAATTATATTTTCCAAAAATTTGTAGAATTTGCTATCATTTGTCTAAAGGGCTTTAAGATTTAGCTCCGTCTAGAATAGAATAGTGTAGGGGTACTTTTCGCTGTTGCTATCTCGTTCCTGATTTTGTACCCCTACTACTTATCAATGGTGGCCATTATTACTACCCGAGCATCCAATCAGTCTGTTCCTTTTCAGATGGTTAATATTAGAAGGCCGAAGAAAGGTTTCATGTATATATTCCACACAATGTAGCACATAAATATAATTCACTGTTAATCCGAATTGAAGGAGTTGGTTGGCAATAATACAGATTTTTTAATGTAAAATTATACCTTAAACACTATTCACAGTTAGTCAAAATTGAATATATGTTTGTCAGCTGTAAAAATAGTTTTTATGCAAAAATATGATTTAAATGCAGTTCACAATTAAACTAAATTGTCCGTCTTCTAGACGGCAAAAATAAAAGTGATTTTTGGCTATAAAGCAAAATGTTTAGCACAAATGTCTGGATTGGCATGAATATAGTCATATGATTGAAAGTACATGATAATATGAACATAGTAAAATGATTTATGTTTATAAAGTAAAATGTTTTATACACAAGTGGTTATTGTTACACAAATGTCTGGATTGTAATGAGTAGTCAGACGATTAAAGATACATGATAATATGAGTCTAGTAAAATTATTTATGTTTATAAAGGAACATGTTTTGTGTAAACCGTTTAACGACTTTTATGACAAAAACTCAAAGAATACATGATGATGTTAATGGAGTTAACATTGAAAGTTATCACTAAAATTGACCATGGAAACCGTTTAAAATTTAAATGACAAACAACTCACAAATTTATCGTTCTTTGCTTTCTTTAGTAAACAATCAATCATTTTCATAGTAATGAATAATATAATAAAGTGAGATAAATTCACTGTGACACAATAGTCCACCGCGTGATCCTCTCGGATCGCGCGCGGTTCTGTCTATTTTATAAAAACACTATTAATTACAAATAAAATTGCAGTTCAAGAAATATCGATTAAAACTGCTTGAGACTAAAAGAGATTGTTCCTAAAATCAGAGCTAAGAGAAATATTGTTTAAGGACAGAGTTAGAATATTTGACCTTAAAGAGCACAGCGTTTGTTAAAATTTACCTTCGTTGGGTTGTAACACGGAGCCGCGTGTTACATACACCCCCCGACAGTGAAAATTAGTACACAATGAAGGGGGCTAACCTTACAGTAAATGGTATTGCTCTTTCATGCTGTATAACGACTGATTTTGGTTCTGTCAACACTGATACTGGCTCCTCTATTTCTCGCGTTCTTGGACGGATGGTTAGGTCGAAGTGTTCGAGAAAGTCACGTCCAATGATGTTCCGTGTCGTGTTGTCGATGATGAACGGATATTTGAAACATCATTTTGAGTTGGAGAACGAGATTGTGTGTACTCGTACCCCAAACGTCGCTATGTTGGAGCCATTCGCGCAGGTCAGACTGTTGGTGTCGACTGGGTGGGTTGGTTCGAGATAATTGTGGCGTAGTGAGCTTACATCTGATCCAGTGTCTATGAAAATTCATTCGCCAGAGATTGCGTCACGGATGAGAAAGTATGTTGATAGTGGCAACCGGCGATGAGATTTATTGCTGGCATTTGGGCGTTTGAAGCATGACTTAATTGGAGCCGTCGCTGTAAAGACAATAGTTTGATTGCGCTCTACCGCGAAGGCAACGTGCTTCGAGCCATCAGACGTGGAGCGGCCAACAATCTTGGGGTGCTCAGCCTCTGCTGCCGCCGAGGAGGCTGACCCCACCCGTCTTCCGAACCTTCCATGGGCGGATCCTCCTGAGTTGTTGAGGGTGACCGCGCCCATTTGAACGTCGCGTCTGTGTGCGGGTATTTGCAGACGTTTCCGAGGCAATAACGTGTGTAGTGGCCTTCATTGAAAGTGCTTGAATTTCTCAAAATCTAGCTGTTTATTAATTCCTTACTGGCTGTGAGTTCGACGAACCGGGGCACCATAATGTAGGGGTACTTTTCGCTGTTGCTTTCTCGTTCCTGATTTTGTACCCCTACTACATATCAATGGTGGTTATTATTATTACCCGTGCGTCTAATCAGTCTCTGATCATTTTCGGATGGTTGATGCGAGAAGGCAAAAACATCTGGTCATACATATATTCTACACAATATTGCAATTAGAAATATAATTCACAGATAGTCCAATTTGACCATGTGTTGGTCGGCAATAAAAAAAACAGATTTTAACATAAAATTATATCCTAAACACCATTCACAATTAAACTAGATTGTCCGTCTTCTAGACGGCAAAAATAAAAGTGATTTATGTCTATAAAGCGAAATGTTTAGCACAAATGTCTGGATTGGCATGAATATAGTCATATGATTGAAAATACATGATAATATGAACATAGTAAAATGATTTATGTTTATAAAGTAAAATGTTTTATACACAAGTGGTTATTGTTACACAAATGTCTGGATTGTAATGAGTAGTCAGACGATTAAAGATACATGATAATATGAGTCTAGTAAAATTATTTATATTTATAAAGGAACATGTTTTGTGTAAACCGTTTAACGACTTTTATGGCAAAAACTCAAAGAATACATGATGATGTTAATGGAGTTAACATTGAAAGTTATCACTAAAATTGACCATGGAAACCGTTTAAAATTTAAATGACAAACAACTCACAAGTATCGTTCTTTGCTTTCTTTAGTAAACAATCAATCATTTTCATAGTAATGAATAATATAATAAAGTGAGATAAATTCACTGTGATACAATAGTCCACCGCGTGATCCTCTCGGATCGCACGCGGTTCTGTCTATTTTATAAAACCACTATTAATTACAAATAAAATTGCAGTTCAAGAAATATCGATTAAAACTGCTTGAGACTAAAAGAGATTGTTCCTAAAATCACAGCTAAGAGAAATATTGTTTAAGGACAGAGTTAGAATATTTGACCTTAAAGAGCACAGCGTTTGTAAAAATTGACCTTCGTTGGGTTGTAACACGGAGCCGCGTGTTACAATAGAATAGAATAGAATATCTTTATTTGGATTCAAACCACACATATTCCATCAAATAATAAAATTGGAAATTGTACAATATATATTAGAAAATTATCACATCACAATAATTGTGCAATTAATATCATGTAGATAGGTATATCTCAATACAATATATCAATATCAGAAAGTTCGACTGAAAAGAATAATATATACATCATCAAATTAGGAACAATTAAGGTATAATTCGAGTGTAACATTATACAAAAATTGAGAACCATGACTAGCAATTGATTGTATGTAATGTTAACTAATTTGAAGAAATAGTGCATAACATTTCAATTATAATAATACAAAACTTGGGAATAAAAATCTCAAGAAAATCTGTTTCCGATAATAATTATCCTTTTAAAAGATGTATTTATTTGCTCAGTGCTGTCCTTCTTGTTGTGGATTTGACCAGTCTTATGGGACATTGATAGCATCTTCAGAAATGGTGTAAATCTGAATATTCTTCATCTACAGATGATGGTTCACTGAGGGTTTCATTGTCCCTTTAAGCTCAATTGCTGATTGTCGCCTATTACTGAATATTCGAAATTATCAATTATCTTCAGGGTTGACACACATGCAATAGAGTAAAATCACACCAGATGTGGTATCTAGTTCAAGACAGATATATTTATACCCATTTTAATTCTAAAAGTATTTTTAATTGTCTTCCTAATATAGAGACTAGGTATGAAGACCGGATATTAGGAAGACAATTAAAAATACTTTTAGAATTAAAATGGGTATATATATATCTGTCTTGAATGAGGATACCACATTTGTCACAAGTTGTGTTTTACTCCTATGCGTATTTTGTCAACCCTGAAGATGAGATTGGAAATGAGATCTCGAAATATTGGTCAAGGAACAATGGAAAATCTTGATCCAACGTCATTTTCAGACAATCAGCTAATTGAAGGCTTAAAGAAGAAGGGACAAGTGAGAACCCATCAATTGAGGCCAAAAATTACATCATCCGAAGATGAAGGAAGTTCAAGATTTTACCTGACCTATGAGTGCTATCAATTGTCCTACAAGAAAAATAAGACAACCACACAATTATTCTTGTCTTTTATTCAACCATGAGAAAGTATTATCATAATCAAAAAAATAAAAAATATCAGCAGGATTGCAGACTTTTTCAAGTTCAGTAGATAAAGTTTTAAAAGACATCTTAGATGGAGGCATTTCTCTAAGCCCATTGGGCAATAGGTTATAAATTTTGTAGATTTTCGAGAAAGAGAATAACTTGCTCGCTAAATTCCCCACCAAAGGAGGAGATATTGCCAAATGTCCAGATCTAGTTCCAACTTCATGACTCTTTCTTATCGGAGTCATATAGGCACCAGTCCACTGGTTCAAATGGAAAACTTTTATACAATAACACATCCTCCGAAACCACAGAGATTGCAATGACACAAACTCTAATCTAGAGGCGTATATAGTGCAAGAAATAGGACTAACATGTTTCACAACCTTTCTTTGTACAGCTTCTATCTTATTAGACAAACCTTTATTTAATAGATTCCAAGTAGCGACAGCATATTCTAGTACCGGTCTAATCCATATTATATACATTTGAAGTTTTATATCATTTGATAAGATATTTCGATTTATTAGTGCCCATCTTTTCTTGGCACTGCCTACTATACTTTCAATATGTCTCTCAGCAGAAGCTGTACATTGAATAGTTATGCCTAAATCCTTAATTTCTTGCATAAGTTTAATCTCAAACACATCATTAATAACAGCATCATGAAAATAAACATAATGAAAGTTTGTTCTGTTCCCTATTTTTAAAGCTTTCGTCTTTTTATTGTTTATTCTCAGCCCTAGTGTGATCAAATATTTACTCAAATCATACAAATCTAATGTCACATTATTTTTGGAGAATTCGACATTCTTTGGATCAATTGGGAAGATTATTTTTAAATCATCAACGAATTTGCAAACTCGACCGTTAAGGATCTTAGTTTCCAAATTTGCAAATACAATTTGATCCCTGTGGAACTCCACTCGTTACTCGTTTCGATTTTGATATCAAATCGTTTACTTGAATACTCATTCGTCGATTATATAGATAGTAAATAAGTAATCTAAAAATATTCGGATCAATATTCAACAAACTAATCGCATTCAAAATAGCATCAAAAGATATAGAGTCAAAAGCTTTTGAGATATCTATAAATACAATTAATGCATCTAACTTATTCTCGTCTAATGTGATTACATGTTTCCACATGGAAAGCATATTAGTAGTTGTCGATCTACCTTTCGTAAAGCCATGTTGACATAAGTCAAAATCAGCCGGTAACATACGTTCTAAATGATCTAGTATCAATCGTTCTATTATCTTAAAAAAAGAAGGGATAATAGAGATTAATCTATAATCACTGGCGCACGTTGGCTTACTAACTTTTGGCAACGGATTAGCTACTATCGTTAATATATCGATTGGTAATTTCCCATTTTTCAAAATTCTATTTATAAAGTTGCAGAGCACATTCCTAAATATTAAGGGTAATTGAATCAGATTATCAATCGAAATACCAAGGTGATCTTTTTGTTTTTTTGATTTGATTTTTAACATCAATTTTATCAATTCATCACTGTCAATAACAAGTCCTGATTCCTGGTCTCCCAAAGGATCAGGTATTTCCATAAGATTTCTTTCATTCTGTGGATTACATATCAAATTGCCAAAAACATCATCCAATTCACAGAGAAATTCGTGCTCAGTTTTATCCACAGGTAATATAAGCTTTAACTTTTCCTTATATTTACTATAATCTGTGAGGAGTTTGTATCCTAGTCTAGGATTACTCTTCATTTTGGCCAAAATAATTCGTTCTGATCTTTGCCGAATTATCAGCAGTGATGAATTAATTTCGTTATCAATGAGATCTAACCTCATTTGTTTAATACTATTGATAAGACTACACTTTATTATATTATCTCGTTTAATTCTTAGTTTACACAATTTCCTATTAATTCGTTTCGGTATAATGTCCGTAAACGTAGATGCCTGAAATAAAATAGATAATAACGATGAAACAGAAGAAACAAACTCGTCAGTGTTCAAGAAATAAAAACTTCCGTAATCAATCAGTAAGCTTAATTCTCTAAATAGATTCCAATTGATTCTGGAACAGTGCACGTGTGCATTTTCAAAATTTAGTTTCTGTGTTTTGCTACTCAAGATGTTCCATTGTAGAATAATTTGTTTGTGATCCAATTCTTTGAAATAATTAACAACATCATAACTGTACGATTTCACCATTTCAGTTTCTAAGTATACATGATCTAAGCATTGCGAACCTCTAGTTGATTCATTTATAATCTGCTTGAGATCATGGTTAGAAAAAAAATTGGTTATTTCACAGTCCTGTAACTTATTAAAGTCACCTACCACTACATTATAGCCATGGCAGTCAAAGATAGATTGAAAAGAATTGGTAAATGTTTGATCATCAAATAAAGTAGCATACGGCGGTCTATAAACCGCTGTTAAGATCAGATTATCAAATTGTATAGATAAGAAATCAATGATAGCATTATCATCACTAGTATGTAGAATTTTCGCCTTAAATACAGATTTACTATAAATGAGTACTCCTCCACCTCTTTTATCCAGCGATCTGTCTTTTCTAAATAAAGAATAGTGAGGAATATCAAATTCATGGTTTTCTATGTCATTATTAAGCCAGGTTTCAGATAAAATTATAAAATCAAAATCATTACTTATTATAAAATTACAAAGCAAAAAGTTTTTGTTCCTAACACTTCGAAAGTTAGCATAAAATAAGGTAAATGTGGAACACGACTTATCTAAACAATAATCAACTTTTACTGATTCAGCTTTGTTGGCTTCTTTATTATGCGTTTCCCAGGTTTTGAGGCCATTCTTCCTCTCCCCCCGCTGTCCACAACATTTATTAATGATACATCGTTTTTTGATGTTGCGGTCTCAGAGGTTGCTTGATCAGGGGTTGGCAGCTTCCGTTCCTGGTTGTTTATTAACTTTTTTGCTTTAGCCAACTTTCGTTGGAGAAACGTTTTGTCCCGACCAATAAAAATGCTGCGAAAACGCAGACTCTCATCTTTCTTTTTGTTGATGGACTCAATTTGCATATTTGTTGGGCGTTTTGATAATTTTACAATAACTGGCATTGGACGATCCGATCGTTTACTCACCCTAAAGCATTTTGCAATATCCGCATGCGTCTCTTCTTTTATTAACGCATTTAATTTCTGGACATCATTTACCTCAGCATTTTCAGCAAGATTAAATAATACTAGTTGATCTTGTTTGCTGTTTCGCGCTGATACTTCGTTCGCCAATATATTCAATAATTCTTCGCCAGATGATTTATTTTTAACAGGCGTGTCACTTTCCACTGTTATAGCAGCCAATTCAATCCAAGGCTGAACATCAATTTGTATTTCGTCTAACTTAATGTTTAACGCTTCATTCAGTTCAACTATACGCACGCTTAAAGTCTCATTATTTTTAACTGCCTGTTCCAATTTCATCGCATACTTCAATATGGACACTTCATTTTTTAAATAGTTTTTGTCTTCTTTCAATACTTTCACTGAGTTCTGGAGATCCATAACAATTTTTTCAATATCAGAATGCGACAAAATTGGAGCCATTTCGAACCGCGCGCGTAAGTTGATTTAACAGTATAATTTCTTATAGTTTTTATGTACAGAACTAGAAAAACTATGCAATTTTTCTATTCTTTTGAATTTTGTCTTAGTTAAACCACAGATCAATACGAATTTGATCATTAAAATATCTTCTTTAACTTTTTAAAAACTATTATCTGCATTATTATATTAGAAAAACTATTCAAGATATAAATAATTTAGATATCTTCACAAATAAAACATTGTTAGTCATGATACTCACGTATTCATAATATAACATTCGAATTGCACGATGACCTTTCCGTTTATCGGGTTAGATTCCCTCGATGCAGAACCTATTTTTATTTTAATAGTAATAATAATAATAAATTTTTTTGGCAACAAATGCCATCTGACCCAACAATTAATATTTCAAGATAAAATTCGAAAGTAGGGATGTGTAAAGTTGAATTAAATAGTGACTAGCAAAATTATTAACAATAAGGCTGATGGATCTTTTGAAAGAGAAGTAATTTCATAAACTTCGTGTTAATTCGTCCTGATGAGAAATAGATTTCAATTGACTAGATAAGAATCAACTAGAGTAAGGCTTGTGAATTATCAGAATATCAATGACGTTTACAGGATTTTCTACCTTCAGTTGAACGGATTTAGCTTGAAACATTAACCGTCCGATTTCTTCATCAAGGTTTTTGAGTTTCTGATAATTTGCGGAAATAAAATGAGGAGATTTAGAAGAGAAAATTATGGAAATATAATTAATAATTGTAAGCAGTACACATAAATATTATATTGTGTAGAGGAACATATTTCCTCCAACACAATTATTGATAAATTTGAACAATCTTGACTGAATGTAACGAATATCATTAAAAAAAGAGAATATTCGTTTAATTGCAAAAATATTCTTTGTTTAAATCCTTTCGAGTATAAATACTTTTAAATTGTGCCTAATTTGAATTTCGGTATTTTTTACCAGACAGGCGTGATTTTCTCTGTCAACTTGCAAATGGCATTTTAGTTCTCGAATAAATTTTGAAAATTTTGATCTTCACAATAAATTCCTGATAAAACAATTTTTTGTTTTTATTTGTGCATATTGAGGTCGTTCACGAACAGGTAATTATAATACTCTTTTTTTCGCATACAATCTCTATCCAGGTTAAGAACTCGGGTTGCAGTGTTGCGTAGTATGGTAAAAAATGTCGTATGCATGAATTTATTGTATACGGACGAGAAAATAATCCTATCAGACTCCTATAAGCTTACTAAACCTGCTTAACACTTGGTGTCCATAGAATTTTCATTACAAAATAGTCACGTAATGAGTCTGAGGCTAGTTGTCTATTTAGAGGCTAGACTGGAAGAAATTTAAAGTTCAGAAACTTGTTAAAAGCCTAGGTATAACGAATCATAAAAAGAATATTACGGGTAAAAAAGTACCAGTTGCGCTTCTAATCAGAGTTCTCACATGAGAATCAGTTAAGTAAGTGTATTTGAACCGCTTTCTTAAACTCGTATTGCTGTAGGAGCTTACAGAGAAAAATTTAGTTAAATATATTATGAGAATGATTAGATTGAATAGATGAGTTTCTGTTGTGAATTGGGTAAGCAAAATTTGACAGCGAAAGAGTATTTTAGATCGTAAAAATAAAACAGAAGACTCAAAAGCGTCGGGTAAACTAAAACGGTAGAAGATTCGCAAGCAGCAAGCGCTCTCGATAATTCTAAACGAAAGAGAATAAATGCTTCAAAAATTGAGAAGCGATCCATTTAATGATGTAAGAGAAAGCTTAAGTAAGAGAGCAAAATTCTCTAGCATAGTAGACGAGGAGTGGGACATAAGCTTTGAATAATTTGAGTTTTTCCGTGGGATTATTTGCCTTGTAGCAAATCAAACTTGAAAAGTTTTGAACTAATTTGATTAAGATGTGGAGAGATGTCTAACGATTTACAAAAATAGATATCACGGTGCTTGAACGAGTCAATCATTTCAATATCAAGGGAAATATTTGCTGTCAGTAGATAATAGAACGAGTTGGAGTTAACTTTGGTTAAACGAGTCTTATCGGGATTAAATTTAAGACCGTTTCTGCTAAGATGAGAGTACTAGTGATGAGTAGGAGTTAAGCGATGTTAGATTACTAAATACTATTACCATGTCATCTGCATATTTGTACAGCTTGAACAGGTTGTCATCAACCTGCACTTCTGCGAGGGTTATGTTGATTATTATAGGGCTAAGTACTGAATCTTTGTGACTCCAAATCGGCTGATGGATGAATATTTCCTACTTTTCCAGTTGTGTAACGATTTCGAAGGTAGAAACTGTAGGTTTAATGACTCTGCAGCAAAAACTATTGCTCAATAATGCGGATTTAATTGCCGATAACGATATTGAATCGAAAGTCTTGGTTATATCTAGAAAGAGAAGAGTGCATTCATGACTTCTTTAAATGGAAGAGTAACAGTGGTTAAGACCAGTAATTTGGAGAAAAAAGAGCGACCAGTTAAGAGACCATGTTGATCATCAAAGAGGAAGAAGCTATCTCGAGACTTATACAAAGGGTAGATTGTATTATATAAGTTTCTGTCGAAGATTTTTTGAAGTTATCGACAAAAGATAATTTGGGCGGAGATCGTTGGATGAAGAGATCGAGGAAGTGGCATTATTTGGGAAAGAAGAGATCATCCATTTGAGCCAATCCGGGTGAAGATTGGTAGTTTAGAGATATCCGTTGATATCGTCGGAAATGAAGTGAAGTCGTTACAAACTAGAGAGCGAACATGTTGACGGAGACACCGTATTGATCAAATTGGTTTTTATATTTAATGTCTTTAATTATTTAAACGACCATGGCCAGCGAACTGTTGATCCAAATAAGATTTTCACTGATCTATTGATCGGTAGATTGAGGAAGCTGAAATGAAAAGAATTCCAGACCCAGAGAGTTAGACGTTTGCCAGTAGGATATCTTTCAGATGATGAAAATTCTCTCCCAATTGTTTGATCAAATCTGAGGATAGCTAAACTTTTGAGAGTGGAGAACAGAGGGACCAGTAAACAGGTTGCGTTCAATGTGATAGCACAAAAACACTACTGTAGCATACCCATAAAAAGCATCGGCCTGACGCAATTTGTGGCTGCAAGATGTAAAAGAATAGATTCCCAGATAAGGCTCAAAACAAACCCGTGACATCTGACATTTGATGCTGGAGATCAGCAAGATTGGATATCAAATTCTGAATTATAAAATGAGTGGTAGATGCTGATGATAAAATCTGGTACGTGATAGAGGAATGTGGTAAGAATTCAGGTATATTTAAACGTCGGGCTGTAGAAAATATAGTAAATTCTTATGAAAAAAATTAAATCCATAATATATATATATATATATATATATATATATATATATATATATATATATATATATATATATATACATTCCAAGTGAAAACATTTTCACAGAGATAAGATCAGTTGAGATATTTAGGAAATCTAAAACTAAGTATACCAAGCGATCTCAATTCAAAATGATTGAAATCCACGAGGGCTTTGCCAGATTTGTAAATTGGACTAACATATAACGCTTTTCATTAGAACTACTTTTTTGTCTTGATTATAATAATTGTTTTGAAATTTGATTTAGCCTACGATGTGATATTACTGCAGGAATCGAATTTATTGATAAAGCCAAAGTTATCGGGACTTATTCATATGTGTCTTAATTGACATATCTATGTGATTTAATGTACATTTTTTGATATTGTTATCTATTTGATGAAACATGTTTTTTTAACTTACTTCTTTTAATAAACCTGCATGTGATTTTTACCTTCATCTTTTGAATTATTGGGCCAAATAGCCTTTATTGCCAAATAAAAATCTATAGTTATTATTATTATTATTATTATTATTAATATTATTTTTATTATTTTTATTATTATCATTATTATTGTTATTATTTATAAATTTATATACTAATTTATTTTTTGTTTTTTCAGTGTATTTCTGATCTGTAGATTTTCTCCTGTGTGCTTTGCATCTCTTCGTTGGAATTCAATCTTAGCCCTGATCTTAGGAATTTTTTACTTCTTGGAATAAAGTTATGTAAACTGTGTTTTCCTCACTATACTTTGTGTATCTCTCTGTACCGAATGTTTATCCCTTGATTTTTTTAAAATTTCTGATTCCCATCAACATAAATACTAAGCCGCAGTTGCCAGTTAACACTTCAATTCCAACACAACCGTCGACTCTGTCAAGCAGCCACTCAGACCACCACCAGCAAGTTTCTGAACTTTCCAGAAATTTGAATGTCCTGTCGGAACCTTTCTGCCTGCACATCGCGGCCAATCATTTTTCGCAAAGGTGAAAATGTCTTTAATAGAGTGGCGAGGGAGGCTGCTATTCTTAAACATATTTAACTAGTAAGTCTCTCGCGATTTGAGAGTCCATCTCTCAATCAATCACAACCACGTCTTACCGATTCTATAATGCACACCTTTGCTCTGTCTCAGCGTCGTGGCCGATGCCGTTGTGAACTACTGAGTTTAAACGTCGGACCTATATAAGAAACATACATTGCAATAACATCTCACTCACTATTCACACTAATTTAACGCCACATAATCCACTCCCTAAGATAAAAAGGATACTTAGATTAGCTCCCGTTGCTTATAAATGTCGTATTGAAGTGCCTGTTTGTATCACAAACATATCTTATGTTGCTACTCTCTCCTCTTATCTTATTAGCGTCATTCTTGACAGCGAAAATATCACTACGGCGCTATTTTTGCCTTGCAGTAACACCAGACCTCCACCGGCGTCACCCTCCCTGCTCAGTGCCTCGAGTCTTCAACATTCTACGTCATGATTCCAAAGCGTCTTTTATCACCACACCCACGACAAGAAGAGCACCAGGATAATTAATATAGATGACGAGCATTTACTCCTAATCAACAAGTGATTCATCACTCATGTCAGCCCACAATCGCCTTCCGATGGCCTTTATAATATTCCCCCTTTCTACGCTTCTATTTACCAGTCTATTAATTATTCTCTTGATAAATGTTTCAGGTATTCTCATAAACTGTAGGTCTCTCCACGAAAAAGTCAATCAAACAAGCTGGATATGTGCTTGCATGGCGACGATTTCTTCCGCAATAGCTGTTATACCTTCTTTCAATGCGACAGAACTGTAGACCTATGGTGAGAGTTAGCTGCTTATATCCGGTCCTCTCTTATGCCTAAGCGCCTGGCTACCTCAAAATATTTTGGAATTAATTTTATTCTTTTCATTTGATGAAACTAGACCAGTTTATCCTTCTGTGCAATGAACAGGTCTCTTAATCTTACTATCATCTAAGATGTTTGTGAAGCCCAATTTTTATCTATCTTCTTCAATTAAACGTCTGGTAAGTACCTTGTTTTGGGAGACTTTAAACTCTCTAAGTCTACATCAGTTCATGCACTTCCCTAATTAACTCCCTAATATTCTCTCCAATGACGAAGTAATCAGCGTAAAGCTATGTGTGGTCTTTCCATATCTCAAAAATTGCCAAATATCCTTCTTTAATCTCTTCTTATCCTCTGCTTCAATGGAAAACAACAAAACAACCAGACATTTTGTTTATTGGAATGAATTCAGTCTATTTTGCAATGCCAAAATGTGGAATGAAATTATCACATCTGATAAAATATCATTCTGTTTATCTCAGGTCTATGATGCATTATCTTCTCGATTGGCATCAGTCAACTCCATCCAACACATATTGACCTCAATCAGATTATATATACTTAATGACACGTGTGGTAATTTAGCACAGAACTCAGGATTACAAAGTTCCGCACAGTCCAACGATTATTTACTTCGACTTATCAACGCCCTTATTGAACTAAAAATGAACAAGTAAGAGCTTAGTCTTGAAAGGCGCAATTGGTCGGCTAATATCTCTCGTCGAAAATCCGCATTTATTAAGAAAAAGGTGGTTTCATAAATAAAAGGTGTCAAACGTTAAATTTACTGGTTCTAGCGATAAAAACATTGTGGAAGACTATATGAGTTACATCTCAAAAATATATTCCGCATCTTTATGTAACACGAGGCTCCGTGTTACAACCCAACGAAGGTCGATTTTTACAAACGCTGTGATCTTTAAGGTCAAATATTCTAACTCTGTCCTTAAACAATATTTCTCTTAGCTGTGATTTTAGGAACAATCTCTTTTAGTCTCAAGCAGTTTTAATCGATATTTCTTGAACTGCAATTTTATTTGTAATTAATAGTGTTTTTATAAAATAGACAGAACCGCGCGCGATCCGCGAGGATCACGCGGTGGACTATTGTGTCGCTGCGGATTTATTACGCTCAGTTGGATTATTAACAATTTTTACTGTTGTCAGTTAATTGTGCCATTCAGAATTTCAGAGAATAATAGATTATAATAATGACATGAACTAAATATTCGTGAGTTTTTGGTCATTGAAGTCTTTATGGGGCTTACTCCTTCATTTTAGTGACAGCTTTTAACGATGACTTTTTACATATCTTCATATGTTTTAAATCGATGGTATAAATACAAATCTATTCAGACATTTGTGTGAGAATAACTACTTGTGTGCAAAACATTTTTCTCTATAAACATAAATCAGTTTACTATGTTCATATTATCATGTATTTTTAATCGTTTGACTATTCTCATTACGATCCAGACATTTGTGTAAGAATAACTGCTTGTGTGCGAAACATGTTACTTTATAAACATAAATCATTTTAATTCTTGCCGTCTAGAAGACGGACAATTTAGTTTAACTGTGAATGGTGTTTAGGATATAATTTTATGTTAAAATCTGTTTTTTTATTGCCGACCAACACATGGTCAAATTGGACTATCTGTGAATTATATTTCTAATTGCAATATTGTGTAGAATATATGTATGACCTGATGTTTTTGCCTTCTCACATCAACCATCCAAAAACAATCAGAGACTGATTAGGCGCACGGGTAGTAATAATAGCCACCATTGATATGTAGTAGGGGTACAAATTCAGGAAAGAGATAGCAACAGCAAAAAGTACCCTTACAATCAATTTCTGCAGTTGCTTTGAAGGACCATGACTTTGACAGACTAAATGAGTTTCACGATCTTTCAAGCAATTCCATAAAATAAATCGCAACATAAATTTGACAAGTAAGGAGTCTCAATTGGCATGATCGCTTTCATGGGTATGATCTTTTAGTCTCTCTTTTTGACGTCTTTAACACGTGTCATCTGAGCACAAATTTTCCCACGGAATAACTAAAGTCGACGATGTTCTCTATTCAGAAAAGCGGTACTTCGTCGATATACTATTTTAAGAATATTCGCTCCATTCCCATCTTTTAACTATTTAATAAAATTCCGGACAGATCAATATATAATGAAATTTCTCTTTTCATTAAATCAAAAACTAGTTTTTATCTTTTGGATGATCAACAAGTATTTGCGACTAGGCGCTCCGCCTATACATATTCAGCTATAAACTTAAATCACTACTATTTATTCATCTCAATAGGGCACAGCTGCACTCATCTCTTTGTTGATATTTCAAGTGCAGCTCAATTCGTCTCCTTCTTGCTGATTGAATCTGCTATATATAGTTATAGCATTTGTTGACGCATTTGTAAGCTTATCCATTTCTATCACTCAAATAAACCGACGTCTGTAAGAATCGGCAAGTGCCAAACGAGATCAGTCTCTTTCCGTGCAGGCATTCCGCAGAGATCATAAATAGGCTCTTTTCAATTAATCTTGCAATTTGACAGATTTCAGTTGAGGATAATAAATTTAAACTTTTCAAATAAGCTGATAATATGGTAGTAGATTTTGCTGCTCTGCTTGAATTGGCTTCCTCGTATTCCCAATGGCTCAGCTGCTATACTTATTTTAAACTCAATTTTGCGACATTTGCTTCAAAATTAATCCGGTTAAAACTCATTTTATAAAGCTTGGCGTTGACACTTTGATGTCTGCCAATCTCCGCTTAGATATAGATACCATCGATTATGTCATACCCAAGCTCTAAAAAAGGGCTCGTTTAATATGTTTCTTGACAATGAACCATATCCTGAGACTTATTCAATTCAAAGCTTATGCCCTGCATATCATATTCAATGCCAAAAAGTTTACTGCTCCTCAATTTGACATCTTTATGTACTATAGAGCAGATTGCTTCTTGGACATTCATTCTTCATCACGATTATCCAGAACGCCTCCTATTTTCCAATCTCCTACACTTGGAATTTAGCGCCGTACTGTAGTAATCTTCTTTGTACACAAGTTGTCCAAGAGTCTTTCGCTTTCAAATTTCTCTTAAGCGCTCCACTCGTATGTCACGCGTAATTGAAAGTCTATGATAAAAATTTAGATTTATTCCAAGACCAAAAGCGTTTTCAATGTACTACTCGCGGAGATAGAAGCAATATCATATGATGAATTTAAGAATGTGGTTAGTTTTCATTAATTTAATAAATTCTTCAGAGACAGAACAGAATATGAAACGGATTGTTTTGTCTCACCCATTCTACACATTCTAGTCATTTGTTGTAATAATCGCTTTTAACCCAGAATTTGTGATGGCCAAATATTTTTAGGGTCTTCATTGTATCATTAGCTCGCAAAAGCTTGTTGATATTCCTTTCAAATTCATGGGGGCTATCCTCTATTTAAGTTTTCTTGGATCATCTTCGGACTACAGAAAAAATATTCTGCTGCGAATCGAATACGTCTTTTTTCAAGAAATCACTATAGTCAATATTATCCTAATTAAAGAAATATTTTGCTAAAAGTGTTATTTTCTTACCCATTTTGTATAAGCTCGATGGCCATCCTTCTGGTAAACAAATTTTAATCAATGTTCAATTCATTTTTACATAGTCTGGCTATTTATTATTTCACTGGTCTTGTCAATTGTCAGCCCGAAAAGTTTTTTGGTTCATTGAGTTTTGTTATTTTTTTAATTATTAGCTGTAGTGGTAATAATCCGATGAGCCTTTATGAACTAATGATAGAGTAAAGGCCCTCAAAATGTTCGACAATCACAAACTCTGAGTCAGGAATCATTGGTATGAAGTAAAATTACAATGTATAGCATGAGTGAGAGAAGAACATTTTGAGTTTCTAGTCTGTGCTGTCTCTGAGAAATTTAATGAAGAAATAAAGATTAACAGCCTTATTAGACCCATTGTTTGGAAGTGCTACTATCTCGGCGTGTAATGTATGGAAACATCTTTTTTATTCCAATAAATGTATAATTTGAACAAAGATATTAAGGTCTAGGTTTAAAAAGGATTAAAGACTTAGAATTGCGTGTGAAATATTAGTCGGTAGGTTGGGAGATGAACTTGTGTACAAAGAAGATGGCTATAGTCGGGGCTCCATACCTATTAGTAACAGAGAACCCCATAGATACCAAGTCGTTTTCAATCTTAATTTGTCTATTTGAATCTGATAAGCTAGAATTCTCGTTCACATCTATTAAATTCATGCCTGTTATATATTGAGCTAATTTGCTTGTTTCCTCAAACTTAAGGTTTGCATCCATGATAATCGTACTTAATTATTAATTTGAAAACTTAGTGTTAGGCAAACGGACTGTGTACATCTTATGTAGCAAAACACCCGGTCAAATAAACTGGAAAGAAATAAGACATGAAAAACAGAATTATTAAATTACCTGGTCCAGAACGTCCTCAATATATACGATTCAAAAGACAAAATGATAGCAGGCACAATGATTGGAAAGATTAAATTCCAAATCAAAGAAGGATTTTGTAAAATTGTAGAAAAAACCATAACCTCAAATTGTTTTTTTACTACATTTGGCTAATATGTCAATATTATATATTGTGTTTTTCAATAGAATAAACCTGTTTCTCAATAAGATACACTAAAATCTACAGATATCTTGCTCATTTGGCTAACCACGAAACGCATCGTCATAATCAAATTACGAAAGATAACTATGAGCACATGTTTTAAACTACAGTACATAATAATTTGGCGAGAGTCTTTCCTCTAAACCATGTTGACAATTGATTTTTGAAATCGTAAAATTTTTCTGCAAGCTCCCCCCTCCCTCTAAAGTAGGTGTAATCGCCCATTGTCCAGCTCTAGTTTCCGCTCCATGAATTTTCTTTATTAAGGTCATATTGACAACAGTCTAGTGATCTATGTGGAATACTGAATGTTTGATGTGAAACAAATTGGAGATTGTTTTAGTCGTCAGCGAAAAGTTTTGTCCAACGTGAATTTGGAAAAATTATGGCTTTCGAGCTGAAGGCCTTAATGGATAATATCTTATACGAAAATGAGCAAATGGAAATTTAATTAAAATCACTTCAAAAACTGCGTCGAAAAAATAAGTACTTTCTGAATATGAAATTAAAAAGTCAACAATACCAGAGGATAATAATACACTCAAAGTAATTTTTAATATATTTTATAATGAGCTACGGCCATGGAGAGAACTTGGATCTCGCATCATGGAAGGAAATAATGTTAAAATTAGCTTACCTTCAGGAGAAAATTTTAAAAGTTTAATTTAATAAACAAAACCAAATATTTTTTTAGATTACGTTTGCGAGCTTCAAGTTAACACTAAACACATTGTATTTAACCAGTCGTCGAACAACTCAACAAAACTACCGCCAGTCGCAACGCACCGACGCGTTTCGACCTTCCAAGATAATCATCAGAGAACAACTGCAAACTTACTAGCGAGAATAAAACCGCATTACATATATATGGAAAGCAAAATTATATATGCGGCTCTCACCTCTAGTAGACTTGCATACATTGTACGTCACTGGAAATGTCGGCAGCACAATTTCTATGCAGTCACGAACTTTAGCTGTTTGAAGCTTTCTCCACACACATATATATAGACAATACAATTAAACAATAATTGATTGCGCGGGTGGTGGTAACAATTTTTTAATTCAAGTGTGCGAGCTTGAAATAAATACCAATCACATTGTATTTAACCAGTCGTCGAACATCACAACAAAACTACCGCCAGTCGCAATGCACTGAAGCGTTTCGACCTTCCATGATCATCATCAGTGTACGACAGAAAACTGACTAGGAGGATCAAACCGCATTGCATAACCATGGGAAGCAAAATTAGATATGCAACTCTAACAATGTATGCAAGACTACAAGAGGTTAGAGCTACATATCTAATTTTGCTTGCAATATACATGCAATGCGGTTTGATCCTCACTAGTCAGTTTGCCGTCGTACTTTGATGATAATCATTAAAGTTCAAAACGCGTCAGTGCGTTGCGAATGGCGGAAGTTTTGTTGAGTTGTTCGACGGCTGGTTAAATACAATGGGATTGGTGTTCACTCTAAGCTCGCAAACTTGATTTGAAGAATTGCTACCACCACCCGCGCAGTCAATTATAATTTAAAACCAAATATTGTTTAATATTCCAGCGAATGAAACTATTGGAAATCTGGATGCATTGATCGAAATGAGTAGTGGGTGTACGAATGCTGATATGATAAAATGCTTCAGAGTGGTCAAAGAAATTGATCAACCACGGCTCGTTGTTCATATATTGTCAAAAGGACCAACGAACAAGCTATTGGTCAAACTTAATAATAGGTAAAATTGTGTTTTCCACATTTAAAAGAGATTTTTTTGCGTGTCAAGACATTTCTCAATAGAAAGTTTTAAGCTAAAAAAATAGATATTTCTGCCAAGCTAAAATTAGATGTGAAACAAGTAACTTATGAAAAGGCAAAGAAATCAATGAATCTAAATTCATGAAACATGGTAACATTAAAAAACTGCATAATGATCCAACAAAAATGTGATTCTGTTAAGTTTGACTGGAAAAAACGACGGAGATAACAGGAACGAAACCATAAAAGGGATGGTCAAGAAACCAAGCAAATTGATAGAGTAAATAATTTTATTATTAATTTTGGTTTTTCGAAGTTTTATGCAAAATTTGTACTAATTATAACAAAAAATTATATTACCTTACTTTGTTAACGAATAATTTTGACTTGATTATTAGATTTGTAAAGACAGGTTGGGGAATTCTTATATACGCTAAACTCTTATATAATGCTAAAACTTTGTTTTCCCGAGATATTAATAATTCTATCATAGATATTGTTACTATTCAAATTGATTAGTTACTTCTCAAAACTGTCTATAGACCGCCGTACTTTATTTTGAATGATGATCTGCAGTTTATCAGTCCAGTGCAATGCATGTATGATTTTCAAGGACATACTATTGTTGTAGGTAATTTAATCAATCTTCAAAAACGTGATATATCTAATGCATTTGCTAATCATGATAATCTACAAATCATTAAAGACCCAACTAGAGGTTCTAAATGTTTAGATCATATCTATTTAGAGCTTGACTTTGTTACTCCTTACTATTATAACATAATGATTTTTTTCGTTGATTACATCATAAGCAAATTGTTTTGAAATGGGATAATTATAAAGTAAATAAGCTGATAAACACAATTATAACGCTCATTTAAAATATATCAGAATTAATTATAAACTAATTTTTGGTCTTTTTATAATTGTTGATTACGCGTGCTTTAATAATCTGAATGCAAACGATTTTATAATATCGGTGTCTAATTTGTTTCATTGTAACACGCGGCTCCGTGTTACAACCCAACGAAGGTCGATTTTTACAAACGTTGTGCTTTTTAAGGTCAAATATTATAACTCTGTCCTTAAACGATATTTCTCTTAACTGTAATTTTAGAAACAATCTCTGTTAGTCTCAAGCAGTTTTAATCGATATTTCTTGAACTGCAATTTTATTTGTAATAAATAGGGTTTTTATAAAATAGACAGAACCGCGCGGGAACCGAATGAAAAATGCGGTGGACTATCGAGACATAATGAATTTATTTCTTGTAGCTGGATTATTAACAATTTTACTGTTATCAGATGACTGTGCCATTCCAAATTTCAGAGAGCAATAGCTTAAAAGAATCTCATTGAACTAAATATTCGTGCGTTTTTGGTCAGTGAAGTATTTATGTTGTTTACCCCTTCATTTTAGTGATTGCTTTTAACGATGACCTTTTATATATCTTCATATGTTTTAAATCGATAATAAAAATACAATTCAATCCAGACATTTGGGTAAGAATAACTGTTTGTGTGTAAAACATTTTCCTCTATAAACATAAATCATCTTACTATGTTCATATTGTCATGTATTTTTAATCGTTTGACTATTCTCACTGTGAATGATGTTTAAGACTTATTTTTGCATAAAAATCTATTTTTACAGCTGACTAACATATATACAATTTGAACTAACTGTGAATTACATTACTATTTGCAACTTTATATCTAATATACGTATGACCAGATGTTTTTGCCTTCTCACATCAATCATCCGAAAAAGATCAGAGACTGATTAGGCGCATGGGTAATAATAATAACCACCATTGATATGTAGTAGGGGTAAAAGTCGCGAACTAGAAAGCAATAGCAAAAAGTACCCCTACATAATGGTGCCCCGGTTCGTCGAACTCACAGCCAGCAAAGAATTAAGAAACATTTAGATTCTAGAAATTCAATCACCTTGGATGACTACTACAAAGATAAGCAAACTCTAAGACACAAATCACAGAAAAACTCTCTCTGGATTACAATGCTCGAAGACAGCTACACGATGGCGGATGAGGACGATGTTACACTGCCCTCAGTTCTCGACAACACCCATACACTTAAGATGAGGGCCAGTTCAGGAAATACAGGAAGCCCGATGGTGAGCCCAGCAACAAACCGCATCACCACATGGACACAGTATAAAATATGTCAATTTGATCCAGAATACCTTGATGCGTGGGTCGACGATGTCACTTTACTGGCCAAGGTGTCCAACATAACAGACGAGGGCTCAATATTTCTGAGGGCTTGGGAGACGATTCCAATGTCTTTCAGACACGGACTCAAAGATATACTGCATCAATACACTGAGGGCACATGTGCACAGCCATGGCAGAGCCTGCAACGCGCCGTCAAGCAACGTTTGACACCAGATCGAGAAGACAGGCTTACAGAATTAATGAGCCAGATGTCCCTAGGTAGCCGCACGCCTTCTGAGCTATTTAGGGAAATGGAGCACAAAGCCTTAGAATTCAAACTGCCCAAGGAAGTCGTAATGCGACTGTTTATACAGAATCTCCCACCGGCACTACAAGAGATGGCCACGTTCTTGCGCGAATCCCTCGAAGTACAGGATGACGTTCTGCCGGCACGTCTAGACAAGTGGTGGAAGAAACACCACCACAGCCTACCGGCCAAAGAGAAAGTCCACATCACCCCAAGAATGTTCGAATCACAACCCACCACATCATCAGCCGGAACAAATGTCACGAATGAACGCCTCATCAGCCTACTCGAGAACCTCACCATAAGGCCAAATTTGGCCTCAGTCGATGCCATCCAAAACAGACGCGACCAAAGCAGGCGTGACCACCGTCATCCACCGACCCGGAATAGCGCCAGGAGGTCGACGTCGAGAGACCGAACCACAGTGCCACAGTTACCAGCGGAGTGGTGTCCAAATCATCGCAGCTATGGCCACTCCACACGTTACTGCCTCGGAAACGGCTGCACCTTCCCGCGCACAGACGCGACGTTCATATGGACGCGGTCACGCTCAACTATTCAGGAGGATACGCCCAGGGAATGCTCGGAAAACTGGAGGGCTCAGCCTCCGCGGCGGCAGTAGAGGCTGAGCACCCCAAGATTGTTAGCCGCTCCACATCTGATGGCTCGAAGCACGTTGCTTTCGCGGTAGAACACAATCAAACTATTGTATTTACAGCGACAGCTCCAGTCAAGTCATGCTTCAAACGCCCAAATACCAACAACCAATCACATCGTCAGTTGCCACGATCAACATCTTTTCTCATCCGTGATACAATCTCTGGCGAATTATTTCTAATTGACACTGGATCAGATGTAAGCTTACTACGCTACAATTATTTCGAACCCACCCACCCAGTCGACACCAGCAGTCTGACTTGCGCCAACGGCTCCAACATAGCGACGTTTGGGGTACGAGTACACACAATCTCGTTCTCCAACTCAAAAAGATGTTTCAATTATCCGTTCATCATCGCCAAAACGACACGAAACATCATTGGACGAGACTTCCTCGAACATTTCGACCTGACCATCCGTCCAAGAACGCGAGAGATACGCACTGCAGACAATCAGTTGCTTACATCAGCGCTAAAACATACGACTCGCGCCAAAGCAGTCTCATCCATACAGCTTATTCCTCCAGTTCCTCATGTACCGCAACTGGACGATGCTCTGAAACGTCATGAAGAAATTTTCAAACCTATTTCCTTCATGCCCGATCTCAAGAGGAAACGTGCCATCACAGCTCATCGTATCATCTTATCCAAACCACTTCCTCATCCTCCACGAGCACGTCCATTGGCACCACACAAACATAAGGCTGCCGAGCAAGAATTCGCCATGCTACGTCAACAAGGCATCTGTAAACGATCTAGCTCACCTTTTGCGTCGCCTGTGGTAGTAGTACCAAAGAGTGAACCAGAAACATTCAGAGTGTGTGGGGATTATCGTATTCTCAATTCCTGCACACAGTCTGATTCGTATATCCTACCAAATCCCGCCGACCTACTCAGATCTGCTATCGGTCATGCTGTGTATTCCAAACTTGACTTGGTAAAAGCATACTATCAAGTACCAATGGACAAAGACTCAATAGCATATACTGCACTCAGATTCACCGGAGGTGGCACACACGAATATCACTATATGCCTTTCGGCCTCAAGAATGCCTCACAAACATTCCAACGCGTTATGGATGAAATATTAGATGGTCTACCATTTGTAATTCCATATCTAGACGACATCCTGGTATTCTCCAACTCAATGACAGAACATATACAACATATTGAGATCCTGCTCACACGTCTAGCAGACTATGGTCTCCGACTTCATGGCAACAAATGCGTCTTTGCACAGAAATCAATTGAATTCCTTGGTCATCAAATTTCCCAAGAAGGCATGACACCTATACCTACTAAGGTTCGTGCTATTCAAGATCTTCAGCCTCCAACCACTGTTCGAGCATTACGACGATTCTTGGGCAAGATGAACTACTATTCTCGTTTTGTACCCGGCCTTGCCAAGATTCTGGCACCTCTTCACAAATATCTCGTGCCAGAAAGCCGTTTCGTCAAGAAATCACAACCGATTCAGCTCAATGTGGACGACATGCAGGCTCACGAGGATGCCAAAAGGGCCCTATGCGAAGCGACCATGCTACATTCCCCGGATTGGTCTCAACCTTTTGAATTGAGAACTGACGCATCCGACGTTGCCATAGGCGCAGTACTTCAACAATCCATCAATGGTATACACCAACCGATCGCCTTCTACTCACAAAAACTACAACCACGCGAGACTCGATATGATACATTAGGAAAAGAATTACTCGCAATCTACCGGTCGATCCTACACTTCCACACTTATCTGGATGGCCGGAAGTTCAAGATCTACACTGACCATCTTCCACTTCTGCCGATGCTGAGAGGAAAGAAAGAATATTTATATTCACGACGTGTCAACTCACAACTTACACGAATACACGAATATGAATATGAGGTCACTCATGTCAAAGGATCAGAAAATGTGGTCGCAGACTCCCTAAGCCGCCCTGCAGATCTTTGTGCCTCAATATCGTATCCTTCACCAATAAGCACACAGGAATTGCAAGCAGCTCAGCAAGATGATCCATCACTTCGGACATTTGATGTCAATCGTCTGAAAACACTTGATTACGACGGAACCCTACTGCAGTGTGAAATAACTGACGTGGGCCCTCGACCGTTTATACCTGAAAAACTCCGTCACAAGATCTTCGAAGTCTACCATTCAATGAGCCACCCATCGGGCGAAGCATCAGTAGAAATTTTATCCAGGACGTATTTTTGGCCTGGCATGCGACGAGATATCAAGATGTGGTCAAAACAATGTCTAGAATGTCAGAAATGCAAAGTGACGAGACACACCAAAACGGCGCCACAAGTCATTCAAGTGCCCAAAGTCCGGTTTACGCACATACACGTTGATCTGGTAACCTTACCTGCCGTGAACAACATGCGATATCTACTGTCAATACGGGACCGCACCACTCGATGGTATGAGGCCATACCACTTCCAGACATAAAGCAAGAAACTGTTAGTTATGCGCTTGAGCTCAATTGGTTCGCTCGGTTCGGTGCTCCGGCTGAAGTGACAACCGATCGTGGCGCACAATTCCTCGGAGAAGAGTTCGCAGCCCTACTGCAATACTACGGTGTCAAACACTCCGTGACCGCGGCTCGCAACCCGAGAGCAAATGGATTCGTCGAAAGGCCACACCGAGAACTAAAGGCGGCGCTCAAGGCTAGCCCAGAAGAAAATTGGCTTGCGGCTTTACCCAAAGTACTCCTATCAATGCGTACAAGACCTCGTGAGCCGATTAAATGTAGTTCCGCTGAAATGGTATTTGGCGAATGTCTACGGCTGCCTGGCGAACTAGTTCGATCACGCCCTGAAACTACATCAACGATGAACGATCCAACATTTTTGTTTCCGCTTCGCAGTATTCTACAATATAACGCTCAGAATCGGCCGATCTGCCCTACACGTCAGCAACATGGTCCAATCTATAAACGCAAAGACTTTGATAGCTGCAAATGGTTCTTCATCAACAACGATATGGATAACAGAATTTTAGCCAAACCGAAGCGCGGTCCTTATCGTGTGTTAGATCGACGTCAGAATTACATCATTCTAGAGATTAATGGGAAAGCTGAAGCGGTCTCCAAACACAGACTATCCCCGGCCGACGTTGATCCAAATGACCTGCTGTTCCGCGATGTAGACCTATCAGGAGGTGAAGAAACGATAACGCCAGCCCCAGACAGTCGTGCTGACAACGGATGGCCCACCGACATCCCATCAACAACCGAGCCAGTTGAAGCCGACACGCCGCCGCGAGATATAGAAGAACCAGAATCAGTGATGACAGAGCCAAAGTCAATAGTTACAAGGTACGGCAGAGCAATAACACTTCCTATAAGGTTAGCCCCCTTCATTGTGTACTAATTTTCACTGTCGGGGGGGTGTATGTAACACGCGGCTCCGTGTTACAACCCAACGAAGGTCGATTTTTACAAACGTTGTGCTTTTTAAGGTCAAATATTATAACTCTGTCCTTAAACGATATTTCTCTTAACTGTAATTTTAGAAACAATCTCTGTTAGTCTCAAGCAGTTTTAATCGATATTTCTTGAACTGCAATTTTATTTGTAATAAATAGGGTTTTTATAAAATAGACAGAACCGCGCGGGAACCGAATGAAAAATGCGGTGGACTATCGAGACATAATGAATTTATTTCTTGTAGCTGGATTATTAACAATTTTACTGTTATCAGATGACTGTGCCATTCCAAATTTCAGAGAGCAATAGCTTAAAAGAATCTCATTGAACTAAATATTCGTGCGTTTTTGGTCAGTGAAGTATTTATGTTGTTTACCCCTTCATTTTAGTGATTGCTTTTAACGATGACCTTTTATATATCTTCATATGTTTTAAATCGATAATAAAAATACAATTCAATCCAGACATTTGTGTAAGAATAACTGTTTGTGTGTAAAACATTTTTCCTCTATAAACATAAATCATCTTATCTATGTTCCATATTGTCATGTATTTTTAATCGTTTGACTATTCTCACTGTGAATGATGTTTAAGACTTATTTTTGCATAAAAATCTATTTTTACAGCTGACTAACATATATACAATTTGAACTAACTGTGAATTACATTACTATTTGCAACTTTATATCTAATATACGTATGACCAGATGTTTTTGCCTTCTCACATCAATCATCCGAAAAGATCAGAGACTGATTAGGCGCATGGGTAATAATAATAACCACCATTGATATGTAGTAGGGGTAAAAGTCGCGAACTAGAAAGCAACAGCAAAAAGTACCCCTACATTATAACCTGTTTCAAAGATTTTTGTTTATAGATATTGTTCCAAGAAAGTGTAACAGACGTCTATGCCACCGAAGAATAAGCAGAAATTATATTGTTAGATGCAGTCTGCTCTTAAATATTAAAAAAAAACTTGGACAGGATAAGAAGACAAAGGAATAAATTCTTTACTGAAGATTTTTCAATAAAGATCAGAAAGGATTATACTAGCAAAACTCAAATTTAATCAATAACTGGGCTATAAACCTTTGAATTACTATTGTAAATAAAAAGATATTGAAAAATTGGTGTTGCTGGTGGTTAAAACTATAAGCGCGTTAATAATGGAATTGGAATACGTATTTTTTAATTCGATGTGCTATGTCATGAACTTTAAAAAATATCTTAACTTGACTTTGAAATTTCATGTAAACTGATTATCAAAATTAAATATAGATAGCAAAATTATCAATTAGGTATATTAATAGGTAATCCAAATGGTAATTTATGAACCCCTTTTGCTTAGTCTAAAAAATTGCTATGAGTGTAGGTAATCCAATAACCTTTTTATTTATAATGGCATACTCATTGTCTAGATTCAATAAACTAGCTTCTGCTAATTACTAAAGGATAATATCTGGGATTCCTTCTTTCTTGAATAGAATTATGCATTTAATATTAAAACATCTTGACTCAATATTATCTGTTGATATTGATCAATGTCAAAACAGATTTTCATGGAGTCATTTAATCCCAACGAATATTTGCCATATGATGCATTAATTAATATTATTGATATAAAAAATGCGTTCGATTCCATTTATTTTGCCACAAATATGTAGGTAGTAGGCTTATTAAAGTTGTTTCCATATATTTTGAGACTGTTGAATTTTTAGCCATATAATAGAAGCACGGTTTTTTCACGTTAATCATAATCAATCTAGACGGCTTCGAGTCATATCCCGTATATCTCACGTATCGAGCTTGGATCCAATATTATTCAAAATTGTTTTTGCCTCTGTAAAAACGATGATATTTTGTGGCCAGTTAAGTAAATTGGCTGATGATTTTAAAATGGCCTTCTTTATAGATTCAAATAATATTGAGTATTCGATAAACAAAATAACATTGTATATTTACGATTTGATTGGACATTTTATAAACATAGGATTGAAAATTAATTTATAATAAAATTTGGCTGCCGAACTGATCTTAAATGTATCTACCTCCAGGATTTATTGGTTGATGAAGTTTCCGAAATACGGTTAATGCAGGAAGTTACGGATCTTGTTACAACTCTGCATTGTACGGCTTTTGTGGAAAAGCACATTGGAAAGAATGCAGCTGCTATTTGGAACCCAAGTAAAAAAGTTCTGCCTAATATGTTAGAAGCTGCTTTCTGCCACATATGAATTTAGGTTAAAACTTTTGCTGTAAAATCTGTATGGTGTAGAAGTTTAATTTTATTGCTCAAAATATTCCACTTAAATCAATGGGAAGTCGTTTGTATGAACCTGGTCAAGAATGCTCATAATAAGGAGCATAGATTGAGTTTATCTTTAATTATTCCGTCTATTGGTGGTAAACTTTCAGGTAAAGTCTTTAATCTATAAAACTTACCTTATATGTAATAAATAATCAAACATATCACGTGAAAAATCTCAGGATCTTGTTTAAATTATTGTATGCTGAAATGAAAAACACTATAATTGTTTCTTTCGTTAGCAGTTTGAATTTGACAATAGATTTGCTACGCTTAGCAAGTTAAATAGATAACGCAGTGAAACGTTTTTTCTTCTGTAAATTCGCGTTAGTGTACGATTTTTCGCAATTTTGTTGATTTATCCTGTTATTGATTAGGTATCTGAAATTATGTAACTTTTTTTACATTTTTTAATTGAAAATTTTTAAAATTTGTGGTCATCATACGTGCTACAAATAATAATTTAATATTGTGTTTTGAAAGACAAAACTGTGGAATATTATTGAAAATTGTCAATTACTCTGCTAGCATATATTTTTTGCAATCTGTCGAATCATTTAATATATAGTGCTTGACTTCAGATGCTTTATAGAAAAATTGTATTTTGCAACAAATTTTTGTTTTAAATTTATCGTTTTATAAATTGGTTTTAATCCAAAAGGTACAATTTAATTCTAAAAGTGCAGTTCCATTCCAGCATACATTGTGCAAGAGGCAGGATTAATATGCTTAGTAACTTTGTTCTGTACAGACTCAATTCTGTATGATAAATTATTCATCATTTACTTCTCAGTAAAGCTTGCATATTGCAGGGTCGTCTTAATTTATATAATACGCGTTAATATTATCATTATCATAATATCATTAGATGTTATCCTTCTTTTTATTAGCACTCATCTTTCCTTATTCAGCCAAAATTCTTGCAAAATTCCATTCGGAAAAAGCTGCCTACTGAAAGATGTGCCTGAATCCTTAACTTTGCGCTAAAGTCTGCTATCAAACTAATCAATACTAACAGCATAATAAAAATAAACATAGTTAAATTCTTCCTTATTAACGCTTTCATGGCTTGTGGTTTTTACAATTATTCCTTTATCCAGGTGTCATTAAATGCCTTCTCAGATAATAACGATCTAGTGTAATGTTATTCTTAGAGACATCAATATATTTGGATTGTTTAGGAAGATGGATGACCTTAAAGAGAACTATTTTTGTCGAACGTGAACATTATTGGGTTGTAACGCGGAGCCGCATGTTACAATATAAATAAGAGATAATAAGTATATAGAAAATCTGTCATTTTGTAGTAAGCTAACTGCCTTTATATTAGCTTTAAAACATATACACTCAACCGCTTTCCAGATATTAATATATATCTTATCGCACCCGTATACTTCTTATTCAACGATAAGATATAATACCAAATGAATTAAATTTTCATAATGGTTGATCAATATGAAACTTTTGCATTAACAGCGGATTTTAAACAAAGCTCTGCAAGTCTTTTAATGTCTGCCAACACATTTGGAATGACAATGAATATAATTATGTCGCAGAAGAATTTGACAAAATTAATAGTGTAAAATAATAAACCTATTCTCTAATGATGATGCAACGCATGTTATCAATTGACCAAATAAATATTTAAAACTCTTAGACCATGTTTTCTTGGTAGGGAATTCGATATATTGGTAAAATTATAGGCTAATTAATTACTTAAAAGAACTGGAAAAAAACATGTTGTTTTTTAAATTGAAAAATCTGTTTTCCTAGTTCCGCAATATCACATAAAATGCACTTTTTAAGTGTGCTAATAATTTGGAAAATTGTACGTTTATTGTATATAATTGTATAAAATTTTTATAGAATAACAAAAAAGCGGATAAGGGATTATACAACCGAAAAATTAAACTCAAAAATTTAGTGAAATATAACATAAACATTATTAATAAAAATCTGAGATTAAAAATTTAGGATATTGAAAAATACATAGTACTACTACCATTTCAAGGGTGATCAAAAACGAATAATCTATCCTTATTTTAAAATAGTCCTAGAATATACACTATGCTGTTGAAAACTATTTAAATTACAGATGGAGAGATATTGACCTTATTTTGTACTAGAAATGGTCAATGCTGTTTTTTAACTTAATTTGCAATCCCCTGAACGTTAGGTTTGTCAATCCAATGCCTGTTCTGCAAAGAAAACCAAGAACAACATCGAATGATTGATTGTTAGATGTTGTTGTAAATATAATGACGAAAATTATTTACAAATGATAAATTGGATTATCTAGGTATTCGATTGATTTCTTTTTACAATTACCAAAAGACTTTCTGATCACAATATGAATTTCTGTGGATAAAATTATGTGTCGTGGTATAATATCAGCTAGTATTTAACAATTATTATATTGTCGGAGGTGTTGCGATTTATGTAAGAGGTTTTGTGGGGTAGCTGTTTATTTATCGATGCCATGATATTCCTATATATGTCTGGCAGCTGATGTCGAAAGAAATCATGTTCGTGTGACGTGCTTCTAATCAGTCTCAATCCCTACTGACGTCAGACTCCTTTTCCAGTGTCGTGATGTGAGAAGGCTAAGTCGAATTATCATACGTGTATTATAAACAAGGTTGCAAAGTAAATTAAAATTCCCTGTTTGTCAAAATTGACCGTGCTCTAGACGGCAACAAAATAAAAAATTGTTAATACAATGTTATTATCTAGGCACAAAAGCAGAGACAAAAAATCACGATAAATAAATCCAGAACGTCTTAGCAGAAAAGTTTTGAGCCACTGAAAATCGATTAATAACACACAAAATATAAATCGTGGCTTTGACAGTTACAAAACGTTAATCCACTGCATGCTACCTATTAGTTTCAAATAAATTTGCAATTCAAAAAATCTCAATTAAAACTTCTTGAAGCTAACAGAGGTTGTTTATAAAATCACATTTCGGAGAAATATTGTCTAAAACCAAAATAAGCATATGTGACCCTAAGGAAAACCGTATCTGTCGAAATTGGAACTCGTTGGGTTGTATTGCGGAGCCGCGCGTTACAATCTAACTTATGCCTTAAGTGAGTAACTCATTTGTATGGGTACTTTTTGCTGTTGCTATCTCGTTCCTGATTTTGTACCCCTACTACATATCAATGGTGGCTCTTATTACTACCCGTGCGCCTAATCAGTCTCTGATCTTTTCCGGATGGTTGATGCGAGAAGGCAAAAACATCTGGTCATACATATATTCTACACAATATTGCAATTAGAAATATAATTCACAGATAGTCCAATTTGACCATGTGTTGGTCGGCAATAAAAAAACAGATTTTAACATAAAATTATATCCTAAACACCATTCACAGTTAAACTAAATTGTCCGTCTTCTAGACGGCAAGAATTAAAATGATTTATGTTTATAAAGTAACATGTTTCGCACACAAGTGGTTATTCTTACACAAATGTCTGGATCGTAATTAGAATAGTCAAACGATTAAAAATACATGACAATATGAACATAGTAAACTGATTTATGTTTATAGAGAAAATGTTTTGCACACAAGTAGTTATTCTTACACAAATGTCTGAATAGAATTATATTTATACCATCGATTTAAAACATATGAAGATATGTAAAAAGTCATCGTTAAAAGCTGTCACTAAAATGAAGGAGTAAGCCCCATAAAGACTTCAATGACCAAAAACTCACGAATATTTAGTTCATGTCATTATTATAATCTATTATTCTCTGAAATTCTGAATGGCACAATTAACTGACAACAGTAAAAATTGTTAAAATTCCAACTGAGCGGAATAAATCCGCAGCGACACAATAGTCCACCGCGTGATCCTCGCGGATCGCGCGCGGTTCTGTTTCTTTAATAAAAACACTATTAATTACAAATAAAATTGCAGTTCAAGAAATATCGATTAAAACTGCTTGAGACTAAAAGAGATTGTTCCTAAAATCACAGTTAAGAGAAATATTGTTTAAGGACAGAGTTAGAATATTTGACCTTAAAGAGCACAGCGTTTGTAAAAATTGACCTTCGTTGGGTTGTAACACGGGGCCGCGTGTTACACATTAATATCAATACTTATAATATAATACATCCCCGCATTTCAAGATTAATAACAAATTATATTAATTTTGTTTAAAGTTTGATTTAGATTGTAACGACACAAATCAATGGCCGACATATTGCGTAAATTAAATTCAAATTTATTTACGTTGCACCAATGAGAATAAAGCGAAATTGCCGTTTAACCACGTTTAACCAATAGTGTGCAAGTAGACATATTTCATGCTATTTAAGCACGGTAATTTACCATGCAAGTCAGTTGTGGCATTTGCATTCTACCTGCTTCACGCGTGTGCGTTCTGTCGGCTGTCAATACCTACGCTGGTGATTTGATAGTTTCACCAACAACTAACTACATCCGTGACTCATCTTGTTGCGGTATACCGGAGAGACGAGCCAATTAAGTGCAGAACCTGCAGGACACTATCCACAACGCGATTACAGCTCAACCACGGGAGCGACAACTCAACCAGAGTCCACCCAAGGCTCTAGGACATCTTCAACTCTGAAGACTTCAAGAGAACGCATTACCAGGCCCTCTTAAGGGCCCCCATATCAGTAACTAATCTCTATTCAGAGCACCTTAACCGAGTTTGTAACGTCGTACGGCATTTACTTGAAGCCGGGGCGTTTACAAAATTGGCGACCGCGCCAGGATATTGATTATTGTTCTGATTTTTTTTGGTATAAATAAAATTGACTTCCTTTTTCATCTATTTGGGATAAAAATCGATTAACATTTGCGTTTTTCTCTACCGTGATCGTGGTTTTCTGGAATTCTGTTGGGTATATATATTCGTGGATTTGTGATTTTTTTTGGGGGGTATAATAATAATAAACGGAGCCTCTGTTCGTCTTTCCTACGTACAAAACGGCACCGTACGTACTGTTCTGCGCTCATTCAACTGTGGAAAATAATAATACATTGTCATCAAAGGCCGACGGGGCCTCTGTTCATCTTTCTTACGTATAAAACGTGCTTTTGTTCTGCGCTCATTCAATTGTGGAAGCAGTTTGTGGGTAAGCGTTTCGTTAAAATATATTTATATATTTTCATATTGCTTATAAATTTATGCTTTTAAGATCCCGTAAGATTGTTAAAATGTCAGGTCCAATTTTAGATATTGATGTTCCTCTTTGGGATGGAGATAGTGAGCTATTCTTTATGCGCGTAGACTCCGCTTTCTCCCCGTTTCCTGATTATGACAGTCATCAAAAACTGTCGAAGGTTTTTGCTAAACTACCTCCTGAAATGCAGCGACGGATTTATCCTAAGCTTGAGGCCATTAGGAAGCTACCTAATCCCATTTTGGGCCTACAAAACGAGGTAGAATCCTTGCTTGGACCCACGGAAACTGAGCAGATAATAAACAAATATGCGCAGTTAGATATGCCAAATCTTGGCCCCATCGAAATACTGAGGAAATTACGGAAACGTTGGTATAAAACCAACATTTCTGACCATGAGGCTAAGGTTGTTTTTATTAACAATCTTCCCCAAACATTAAAACTCTTTGCCAGACAGCTCCCCAACACTCTCTCTATAGATGACTTATCTGAGAGATGTGAGTTAGAATATAGGGTTTTGGAACCCAAAGTGAATCCATCATCCTTTTCTTCACCCCCGCAAGATGATAGAATCTCCTCTTTAGAGAGAACAGTGGCGAACATGGCCAAAGTTCTAGAAGGATTGGCCATTACCAAATCCGAGCTAAATCAAGTGAATGCTCGACCAAAATTCGTTTCCAAGTCAAATTATAATGGTAGGCGGCGATCGAGATCTCCGCAATCCTTTAATAAATATGCTCCAAAGAACTGGTGTTATAACCACCAGAAGTTTTTTATGCTTGCCAAGTTTGTCTTTGTCGTTCCGAAGAATTTACGAATGAGTGTCAATTTCCACAGCTGACGGAAAGGACAACAGATCGCAGGCACAAGGGTGCATCAGTATCGGGAAACGTCTGGCGCAGGAAGTAGAAGACTGTACTTTCTGCACATCAACGGCATCAACGGCGCTACAGGAAGAAGCCAACTACAATCCTACATCCCTGTCGACTCTTTTCGTCCACGCCGAATTTTTCACATAGAGAGCCAAACGGACAATGCCGGTCGCAATCACCAGCCTACTTGTTTGCATGACCCGGCCAAACAGCCCAACGAACTTATGCACCTTCTTGATTTCAAAACTGGCGAAGAGTTCATCGTAGACACAGGTGCGGCAGTCTCAGTTCTCAAAGGTGATTCAATGGCCAAGATGTCGATAGGCGTTCTTCTCGCTTCAGCTACAGGCGAGACCATACCAACTTATGGCTGCCAATACCGCACACTCAACATAGGTCTACGACGTGAATTTTCCCACAACTTCATCATTGCCAAGGTCTCACATAATATAATAGGCCTTGATTTCCTTCTAAAATTTCGGCTCATTATTGATCTTGCCAATCAAAAGATCATCGTTTTTTTATCTTAACAAGTCAGAGCTACGAGTCTCCAACACGATGCATCATATCGTCACAGAAGGACAACCTATTGCACTCAAGAAGCGACCACTGGCTCCTGCTAAGCTTAAAGCTGCCAAAGAAGAATTCTCCAGGCTTTTGGAAGAGGGAATCATCAGACCATCGAAAAGTTCATGGGCGTCACCACTGCACTTAGTCTCAAAATCAAACGGATCGTACAGAGCCAGTGGAGACTACCGTAAGCTAAATTCAGTGACAAAATCTGATGCATATCCTATTCCAAATATCAAAACTTTACTTGAAAAACTCAACGGCAGCAATTTCTTCTCAGTGATTGACCTCAGACAAGCGTACCATCACATACCGGAAGCACCAGAGGATATCGAGAAAACTGCAGTCATCACTCCATTTGGCCTTTTTGAATATCTTTACATGCCTTTTTGACTTAAGTGTGCTACTCAGACATTTCAAAGATTCATAGACAACATACTTCGCGACGACTCTGCTTATTGTATGTCATATCTCGATGACATTATGGTATTCAGTCCAGATCTAGAATCTCATGCGAAACATCTACGAAATGTCCTCTCACGCTTATCCAACCACGGACTCAAGATCAACTGTGACAAGACGCAGATTGCAACTTCATCCGTCGACTTCTTAGGGCATCGTATCACGGCCCAAGGTATTCAATCGTTGCCGTCAAAGACGAATTCAATCAAGAATATCAAGTCACCAAGGACTTTGAGCGATTTGCAGAAAATCCTGGGAGTACTAAACTATTATCGCAAGTTCCTTCCGGGCCTTTCAAACAACTTTATCCTTTGTGCAGGCACCTGCGGAACCGAAAAGGACTTAGCAAGAATTCCATCATTGCTTGGTTATCCGAAGACTAGGAATTACTTCGACTTGACATCAACTCGTTAGCAAATGCCACAATGCTAACGCATCCAGATTTCGAAAAGCCATTTCTACTCACGACAGATGCTTCGGAATTCGCTATTGGAGCCACTTTGGAACAAGAGATCGACGGAGTTCGAAAGCCTATCAGTTTCTACTCGCGTAATCTCAAACCAGTAGAAACGAGGTACGACACTTTCGGCCGAGAACTTCTCGCCATCCACGACGCAGTGCGCCATTTTATCAGCATTATTGGCAGTAGCAGATTTGTTGTTTTCACAGATCATGCACCACTAGTTAGCGCATTTCGAAACGCAACTTCATCTATCGCCAAGTACCCTGCCAGAGTGGAAAGACAGCTTTCTCGTCTAAGCGAATGGCAATTTGACGTCTTTCACGTCAAGGGCAAACATAACTTCATTGCAGATGCCCTGTCCAGGCCAGACGTCTCTCTACAACCACCTTCGCCGTCACCATTCACTGTCAACTCCGGGGCACTCAGTGAACTTACACTAACGCCAACTCTCCTGCGAACTGAACAACGCGGTGACATTCATATTCAAAGATCAATAGCCCGTCACCCAACCAAGTTCATATGCCGTCTGTGGGAAGGCTTACCAATTGTTTACTTCACGGGTACGTAGCCCAACAAGCCAGTTCTGCCGACCAGCCTTCAGAGAAAAGTTTTCGATTCAATTCACTCAATTTCTCACTCAGGAAGCCAAGCGACCGTCCGACTTCTTACAGATCGTTTCTGGGGTCACAGACTTAGGCAGAATGTTAAACGATGGGTCTCAGAGTGTGCTATTTGTCAGAAAAATAAGATCACACGACACACTCGTTCTAAGTTGCAACATTTTCGATCTACTTCTCGTCTAGCCATCGTCCACATCGACATAGTTCATCTGAAAAAGGTTCAAGGTTTCAGCTACCTTCTAACTATGATCGAGAGATTTACACGGTGGCCTGCGGCATTACCTCTTGGCACCATTTCTGCAGACGAAGTAACTAACGGTTTTATCTCTGCATGGATATCCAATTATGGTGTTCCCAACGAGGTCATCACGGACAGAGGCACTTGATTCTCATCTGATCGTTTCAAAACCACCTTGGGGTACATGGGATGCATCTTACGCCAGACGACTGCCTACCATCCCCAAGCTAATGGCATGGTAGAGAGAATGCATAAGGAACTCAAAGCAGCTTTAGCATCCTCGTCCATTAATGACAACTGGGTCGATGCACTACCTTTAGTTCTGCTGGCCATGCGTTCTCGTACTCGAGAATCCATTAAACGTCTGCGTCACAACTCTTGTATGGCATGGATCTACGCCTGCCTAGTCAGCTCCCACGTCTACTACCGGCACAAGATGACCCACAAGACGAAGCTACCCGCCTTCGACTTCATTTTGGTAACATGTCCGAACAGCAGCGGAGACACACGCCTCGTCCAGTCTTCGTTCATCCACAGCTCCACAGCTGCAAGAGAGTACTCGTTCGCAACAATAATGCTGTTGCACCACTACAACCAAAGTATCGCGGTCCTCACCCGATTTTACTCAGACAGCCAAAATACTTCATCATTATGCAAGGCGCTACACCGACATCAGTAAGCATAGACAGGTTAAAACCGTTTATCGAACCACCTGATCCTGAGAGCGTTCAACCTTCTACACACGTCTCAGTCTCCGTCTGCCCACAATCTCAACCTGCTTTGTATAACGCGTAATTAATTTTTTTTAAACATTAACATTAACTATCAAAATTTTTTTAACCTTTCGTTATTTTTCGTATTTGTCTCACGTGGCATAACCAGCTGTTCTTAGCTAACAATTGTGTAGCATTTTGGAACAGTTCTTTGTTATTATGCCATCTCTGAGGCAATGTTCGTGTACATATTTTTATGCAGTTACCTTTGATTTTAATGTATATATTTTAACATTATAATGTATTTCTCACACATGACATTACACTGCCCATTTTGGTATGACCAGCTACTTAGAGCTAACGCTTTCGTGTAGCAACACTAAGTAGTGATCAGCTTCATATCATGGTACAGGCCACTTTCAATGCATATCTCAACTTTATCAATAGCACAAAGACCACTCTACAAATTGCATGACCACAACGTCGAGCACTCTAGCTCCTTTGGTCGTATACAAACACATTGACAACGATCCAACCTGCTTAGGTTTTTATCTTAAACCTGGCAAATTCAGAGGCGATTTACCTCGAAATCTTCACGCTGCGGCTCCAAAAACTTACACTGCTCTATTTTGCCTCACGTGTTATGACCGACCACTAGAGCTAACAATTTGTGTAGCAATTCCTAGTGGTTACCTAGCATCATATCATTGTTGAAGCAACCAACATGCATATTTAAACCCTGCACTTATGGTTCATCATATTTTTGCTTAACTTGGTTCGAACTCTGTCATGCATTTCTTATCTAGCCTCGCAGAGAGGAATTTTTTTCCTTTTTTTCAGAGAGGAAAGTTTTGTAACGACACAAATCAATGGCCGACATATTGCGTAAATTAAATTCAAATTTATTTACGTTGCACCAATGACAAAAAATCGAAATTGCCGTTTAACCAATAGTGTGCAAGTAGACATATTGCATGCTATTTAAGCACGGTAATTTACCATGCAAGTCAGTTGTAGCATTTGCATTCTACCTGCTTCACGCGTGTGCGTTCTGTCGGCTGTCAATACCCACGCTGGTGATTTGATA